>JZKD02S1673264.1:157532-170336 GCA_000966675.3 Picea glauca
CAGACGACACAACAACCCATCCTGAAGATGGAAATTATCGACAACTGCATTTGCACCCAACATTTGGTAGGTGGTGGTGAAGTCAGGGTCTATCTCATAGAGTTGGGGCCATCCATCTATCTCATGGCCGTAAGAGTCTAGAACTATGGTGAGTGCCGCGACTGGCGTTCTGCTGAGGCAATCAGCGATGCGATTGGTGCTTCCTATTTTATACTTGATGTTGAGGTGGAATTGTTGCAAGTATGTGGACCACTTTTGATGGCGGTCCTTATGCAATTTTCCCTATGTTTGCATGAACTGTAGTGGCTTATGATCAGTGTGGATGACTGTCTCCTTCCCAAGAATGTAATGTCTCCATTGGCGGCATGCTTGCACAATGGAGTACATTTATTTGTCGTAAGTAGGGTACTTACGAAAATTATCTGACAGTGTCTCACTATGGTAGGCCACAGGGTGGCCGTGCTGAGTGAGAACGACACCCACGACATAGTCTGAAGCATCTGTCTCGATCTCAAAGTGATGTTGTAGGTCTGGTAGTGAAAGTACTAGGGATGAGCACAAGCGCTGCTTCAAATTATCGAATGATTGTTGTTGGGACCGGCCCCACGCAAATTTTTCCTTACCACCACCCCTGTTTATTTGGCTAAGGGCCCATGCAATATGGGAGAAGCCCAACATGAACATGCGGTAGAAATTAGCAAGTCCCAAGAAGCTCCGAAGCTCAGTGAGTGTTGTTGGGGCTGGCTAGTCACGGATGACTTGGATCTTGGCTGTATCCACATGCATGCCATGCTGATCAATGATGTAGCCCAGGTAATGGACCTTGTCCATGCCCAAGGAGCATTTTTCCAAGTTGTCATATAGCTTGTGTTGCCGCAGGGTGTGCAAAACCTGCTAAATATGCTGCAAGTGTTCGGCCCAAGTCTTGCTGTAAATTAGAATGTCATCCAGATACACCACTACAAAAGTATTGGTGAATGGTCATAGGATATCATCCATCATCCTCATGAAAGTGGCTGGAGCATTTGTCAAACCAAAGGGCATGACCAACCATTCAAAAATTCCTTCCTTTGACTTGAAGGTAGTCTTCCATACATCCGTCTGTTCTATCGGGACCTGGTGGTAGCTAGACTTTAGATCAATCTTACTGAAGTATTTGGCCCCCGTGATTTGATCAAGGAGGTCATCGATTCAGGGAATCGGGTATCGGTTTCTGACAATGATTTTATTCAAAGCCCGGTAATCAATACAGAGTCACCAGGTTCTGTCTTTCTTCTGTACCAGCACGATTGGACTCCCGGCAAGGTGATGAGCTGGGGCAGATGTTCCCCTTGTGGAGCAGTTCTTGGATCTGTCGCTTGATCTTATCATTCTCTAACAAAGAGCAACGATAGACTGGCCCATTGGGCAGCGGTGCGTCGGGGGTCAGATCGATGGGGTGCTTGACCTGGCAATGCAGAGGTACCCTTGTAGGTGAGGAGAATATATCCGAGTACTCTTCCATGACCTTATCTACTTGCTTATGCTGTGTGGAGAGGTCAGCCGCAGAGACCCTGGATGTGGATGCGATCTTTCACTTATTCTGAGAGCGATCACGAACAAGACAAAATTCCCTGTCTGAGAGATGACCTTCTTTCATTGCTTAGCAGAGATCAAGGAAATAACACTAGGCGGGACTGCCTCGGGTATCTTGTACAATTTCTTGTTCAAAGTAATAATAACACTATGAGGCCTAGACTCATATATACCATGAGGTTTCCATAAATAAGGTTGGCCCAAAAGAACATCACAAACTTTGAGAGGAGCAACATCACACAATACCTTGTCTTTGAAGGGCTTGATGCCGTACGACAGTCGACACTGTTGGCTGACGCGGAGATCGCTTCCTTGGCGGAGCCATCCAATGGTGTAGGGTTGTGGGTGTGGCGTTGTTGACAGGTCCAACCGCTTGACGACCTCTACTGAGATGAGGTTCTTCTGGCTACCGCTATCCACGATGAAGTGCAGTGGGGTGCCTTTTACCCACATCAGTGAATGGAAGAGGCACTCTCCTTCTTCTGGCTCGTCTAGTTCACCAGGCTGGAGCTTGGTGGTGGCGACGGTGGCACTGGGTTCTGCATCAATGATCCATCTTCCCATTTCTAGTTCTGTCTCATATTCAGAATCTACATCTGATTCAAGGGCTTTCACTTCGGCCACCAACGACTACTTTGAGCGGCAGTCGGCAGTGTTATGCCAAGGGCTCTTATGGAAGTCGCACCACTTCCCTGTATCTTTCTTTGTCTTTCCGGTGTCCTTCTTTGCTTGTGGCTTGTACTAGTTGTATTGATATTGTCCATTTTTGCTCTGTCCTTTGTTTGGTGGGTTGGGGCCACCCTTTCCTGGCTTTTGTTGTGAGGGGTTCCTAGGCCCAAATTTCCATGTCTTTTGTTTGAGCTTCTGCTCGATTTTGAAGGCATATCGGTAGGCCGCGCCCAAGGATGAGATGTCCAGAAATTACATTTCGGTTTGAATGTATCTATACAGAGCACCATGATACTTGAGCACCAGATGTCGCTTTGAATCTTTGATACCCAACTTGGTGCGCAAGGTATGGAAGATATTTGTGAAATCTGGCACTGCTTGGTCTTTTTCTTGCCGCAGTGTGGTCCATTTGGTATATAGGTCATCATAGCTTCTAACAAGGTATTATTGTTCCTTAATAGCATCCCTGAAGGATTCCCAGGTGGTCGTGACTGAAAATAATGAGGTTTCCTCTGTTTCCTTTTGCTCACAGAAAGTTTCCCACCAATCTTTGACATGGGGAACGGCTTTGAGGAGCGCAAAAGTAATATTTTCTCTATTCGAAAATTTATGAACAGAAAAATACCCTTATAGTAGATTCAACCACTTGTCTACAACGTTTGCATCTATCTGACCTTCAAATATAGGGATATCAAAGTTTATTTGTACCTTGAAGGGGGTGGAGCCTCCGTTCGAAGAAGATGCTTTGCCTGTTGGTAGTCGCCGAAGGATTTGCGCGAAACTGTCCATCATCTCGTTCCTTTGTTGCATGAGGGCTTCCTCAATCAATAGTTTGAAAGGATCTCCTGTCCCATCATCTTTCTTTTACCCTGCCATGGGAGGTCGCTTGGGTGTGCGAGAGCTTCTGTCCTCAAGAGAAACAAGCTCGAGACCCAATTCTTTGTACTCCGACCTTGTTGGGGACATGCACTAAGACGACAAGGAGCAGACCACTCTGATACCACTAATCCAAATTTTTATGAGCAGAACGAAATGAATACTGATTATTAGCAGGTTCTTAACACAAAAATAACACAGATACAGTAAAACTGGTTTTCTATTAAATAACGAAATAAGCTGAAACTGTAAAATGCAGCGGAAACAAGCTTGCTGGAATGGTGGCGGCTTATCTCTGAGAAGAGATGTGACGACAGCGTGCATTCACAAGAAGATGATTACAATGAGGCTCTAAAGGAATTTTTACAATAAACAATAATGCCAAAAGTCCTAGACATCCAAAAACCTAACCCTAGGAGATGAAGCGCCAAAAGTCATGTGGGCCCCGTTTGGGTAAGTGAGTACATCAACTTCTCGGGGTCGTAACTTTTGCATACGATCTCCGTTTTAGGCATATAATACCTCATTGGAAAGATCTATCCGAGGACTACAACATTTGAGCAAAATTTCATGATGAAATTTTTCTACCGCAATATACCCCAAAAAACATCGCATACCCCAAAAAACATCGTTTAGGGCCTCAAAACGGCTCCAGAAGTTCAGGACCCGAAAAACTGCTAAAAATAGTAAATTGCCAAAAATTTCAGAAAACTATTTTGAGCTAGTTGGAAAAGGTGGGTGGCCACCGATATCCATCTGGATCACCTTCCCATCTCAACAATAGACTCATTTGGTCATTCATGACCAACCCTCATCTTCTACTACATCCTATGTCTTGATGTGTACTGGAAATTCAAAACAGAGCGACGTTGCACTCACTACTCGAGCCAAAGATTATTCTCGCTCTAAAGAGAAGGTTGATGATCTACCGCCTTCCTCAGTACAACCCTCTCCCGTGACTCCACCTACCAACGGTCCTCTTCATCTTGAACGATCGAGCCTCGACACAATTTTGCGACCCCCCCCAAAAGGCATCATTCAGAAATCGGCTTTCAATCCTCATGCTCGTGCGGCCCAGAACTACAACATTGTTGAAGATCTAGCCCAAGCACCTTCTACAATGTTATCCCTCGAAGTCCTTCAAAATTGTCTCGCACAATGGAAGGCACTGTTGAAATCTATCGGTGGAATCGACCCGACAGATACAAATTTGATCATCTTTGACTTGGAAGATCACATTCCAAGGTTACCCCCTCAACTCGCGTTCTAGATCCAAGTGGTTGTCTCTAAAAAAAACATTTGTCGAACCGTTATCGATGAGGGTGCCTCGACATGTGTTATGTCTCTTGCTTGCTGGAAAGCCATTGGCTATCCTTCTTTGAATGAATCCCATAACACTCTTAAATCCTTCAATGGCTCTAGTTTTAATCCCTACGATGTTCTTCTTTCATTGCCCATCACATTAGAAGGAAAAATGGTCCAAGTCGAAGTGGAAGTCTTTGACACTCCACTTGATTACAATCTTCTGCTTGGCCACAACTAGATCGATTCCATGCGCGCAGTTGTGTCGACCCTTTTCCATGTGGTACGTTTCCCACATCAAGGTAAGGTCATCACCATTGACCAACTAGCCTTCTTTAATTCAGATACCCATATTAGCAACGTCCCGTTCATCGCTAAAACCCCACTGGGTTATGAGAACGTCGGTGTAGGCCTTCTAAAAGACTCTTCGTTAATGGGTACTTTCCCCATTCCACTGCCCGATGTTCCACGCTCGTCTGTTTCTTCCATCAACATGATCTCCACCTCGCCTCACAAACTTCCTACGTCTCACGACCCCTGGATAGTACCTGACCCTGGAGATCATCTTCATTATGGCGATGCAATGTCGTTAAGTCCGGTCGAATTCGCCTATCAGGCCATTCAATTGGCAACACCTTCTACCCCCTCTCTTGATGAGTTGTCTCCCGATCCTTTTCGTGTCATTTTTCCCACAGATGAGATGATCATGTCTATCGTGGAAGACACCCCTTGGGACGATGGTCATCATCATTTCATCCTTTTTTTGGAGAAACATACTCTTTAGAACTACCAATGGATCTTGACCCCATCGACCATTGTCGTCATCTCGACTATTCCCGAGTCCACACATGATGTGTTTTCTGAAGGGAACCTAAGAAATATCTTGCCCACTATTCCCCTTGACATATCTGTCAAACCTGGGATTGTCGAAAATGTCCATATCGGAGCTTCATGTTATTCTGAAGAAGTCGTCACGTACACGTCCGTTTTCAAAGAGTTTTGTGACATCTTTGCCTGGAGTTACGAAGAAATGCCAGGTATCGACCTTGAGATTGTGATACATGAGATAAAGACATACCCCGACGCTAAACCCATATAGCAATGCCTTCGTCCAGTTCACCCACGTAAAGTGGCTGCTATCAAGATCGAAGTCAAGAAAATTCTGAAAGCCGACTTTATTTATCTGGTGGCTCTCACAGACTGGGTTTCCAATCTTGTCCCGATTAACAAGAAACAAGGCACCATTCATGTATGCGTTGATTATAGGGATATCAACAAAGCTTGTCCCAAAGACAAATTTCCTACCCCCTTCATCGATCAGATTGTCGATGATTGCGCCAGAACTGAAATCTTCTCTCTCATGGATGGTTTCTCCGGGTATAATCAAATCAACATTGTTCCCGAGGATCAACATAAGACTTCTTTTATTTGTCCTTGGGGTACTTTTGCCTATCGGAAGGTTCCTTTCGGTCTCAAGAATGGTGGCGCAACTTTTCAACGCGTTATGTCTTATGCTTTCCATGATATCAAGACATCGTTCAACCATATTTGGACGATTTACCTTCTCACTCAATGCATCGAGTCAATCACCCAGCCCACTTCCAAGCCATTTTCGTTCACTGTCGGTTCTACCGTATACGTTTAAATCCTCATAAGTGTGTTTTCTGTGTGGAAATCGGTCGGCTTCTAGGTTTTATCATTTCGCGTCAAGGGATCTGGATGGATCCTTTAAAGGTTGAGGCGATCCTTAATCTCCCTCCTCCTTCTACTCTTCGCCAGTTGCAAAGTTTGCAGTGGAAAGCAAACTTTCTTTGTCGTTTTATCCCAAACTATGCCGAGATAACTCGTGGATTTACGTGGCTCCTCAAAAAGGGTTCAGAGTTCGTCTGGGATACCATTTCCAACAATGATTTTGAAGCTTTGAAATTGTCCCTAACGCGTGCTCCTCTTCTCTTTCCCCTCGATTACAGTTGCGATTATTTCCTCTACCTTGCTGCCTCGGATTACACCATTGGTATGGTTCTCATCCAAGAGGATGATGCTAATGAAGAACATGTTATCTACTACTTGAGTCAAAGTCTAACACCTACTGAAATCAAGTATTTACATGTCGAAAAACTGGCCTTGATTGCCGTCCAAGCCGTCCAACGCTTCCGGCACTATATCCTCTCGCGCAAGACTATAGTGATTTCTCACTGCAACCTTATGCAACACATTCTTACCCGTCAATTGCTAGGGGGAAAATACTCCAAATGGATTGTGATTCTCCAGGAGTTTGACTTGAAATTTGAATGTGCCAAGTCCAAGAAGTCCTTAGGTTTTGCTGAGTTGATATGCGAATTTCCCCATTCTGAAATGGAAACAGTAGTTGCTAATTCATTACCCAATGAATCTCTTTTTCTTATCAGCACTGATGATCTTTGGTATGGTGATATCATCATATATCTCCAAACACAGACTTTCCAGCCAACTTTTTCTAGTACTAACCGATGTTGCATACGCTATCAAGTTCGTCCATACATTATCCTCAGGGATACTCTTTATCGTTGAGGGATTGACTCTATTTTTCGACGTTTCCTAACGTTCGATGAAGACGAGAAATCTCTGAATGACTGCCATTCTGGAGCATGTGGTGGTTATATGTCTAGGTATGCTACTGTCGAGAAGATATTACGAGCAGGGTATTTTTGGCCTTCTTTATTTAACGAATGCATAATCGTTGTTCAGAAATGCCATGCTTGCCAGACCTATAATCACAAGATAAGGTCACATCCTGCTCCTCTTCACCCTGTGGTCTCCATTGGTCCCTTTGTGAAATGGGGCATCGATTTCATGACATGTCACCCTCACTTGGCCGAGGGGCATGGTTACATCATTGTAGCTGTCGATTACTTTACAAAATGGGCCGAGGTGATGCCGACATTTGACAACACTGGAAAGACCGCAACATTATTCATTTTTAATCACGTCATAGATCGTTTTGGTGTTCCCCAAGATATCGTCACCGATCATGGTAGCCACTTCAGAAACATCATGATGTCTGAACTTACTAAAAAGTTGGGTCTTCACCATGATAACTCAATGCCCTATTACCCACAAGCCAACGTCCAGGTCGAAGCAATTAACAAATTTCTCATAGCTATGCTCTGACGAATGATAGGGATTCACAAAACAAGTTGGCACACAATGTTGTTTTCGACATTGTGGGCTTACTGGACATCCGTCAAATATGCTACTGGGTTTACACCTTTCCGGTTAGTCTATCGTTTGGAAGCCATTCTCCCGATTGAATGCGATATACCCTCTTTAAAACTAGTTGTTGAACTCCTACCAAACACTTCTACTAAGGAAGAAAATCTATTGTATCTTATGAAATTATTCAAAACTCAACGCGATGCTACCCTAGTCATCGAAGCCCAGAAAAAGCATGTCAAGGCCCAATACGACAAACATGTCAAGCCTCGCGTTTTCTCTGAAGGAGATCTCGTTCTCCTCTATAGTCAAGATTGCAATATGCTAGGAGCTGAAAAATTTGAAGCCATGTGGCGAGATCCTTATATTGTTCGACGAGTTTTAGAAAAAGGAGCTTATGAGTTAGTATATTATGATGGTATCCCTTTGAGTGAACCCAGGAATGGGTTGTACTTGAAGAAGTACTATGCATAAAATCATCTGTGCACGAGTACTTGTATTTTTATTGTATCATACTTCTTGTGTGTTACTATAGCGTTCTTTTGTCGTTATCTGGTCTCTGCCCTTATGTGACATTGTGTTTGATTTCCATATGTCGGAGTCTTTGCTACCCTATATTGGCTTCACTGATGGCGCTATTCGTAGTACTCAGAACCTTTCTTCCGCTGCATGGGAAATTTACGCCCCTACAAACGAACTTGTCTCCTTACGAGGTGTGTGTCTCGGTCGTGCAACCAACAACATTGCAAAGTATAGCACCGTTATTGAATTATTGGTTGATTATATCTCTCTCGGAATCCGTCATTTGGTTGTGCAACTCGAGTCGCAGCTGGTAGTACTACAGTTAAGTAATGTCTATACTATTCGAAGTCCTACTTTGTTATGGGTGTATTTGCGAATTCGCCGCTTGGAACGTTATTTTGATTACATTGAATATCAACATATTCCTAGATGTCTAAATACATTAACATATGCATTGGCTAACTATGTATTAGACAGAAATTTGGATCATTTATAAATCAATCACATCAATTTTTCACAATACAAGGTAAACCGGTAGAAGTGGTCTGTATATATAACGATAAAAATAGTTTTTTACAAAAAGTTTTGTCTGAAGAACAAAATGTCAAAACCTGAAGCTCATAGCCTCTACAAAGTGACGTGATGGATGATGTTCATGGTAACACATGATTGCCCGAGAAACTCTACGGAGCAGTCGACTCGTGGACTCTGACACTCCTACTATATGACACTGATCACGTCGTGCAACCTCTTTAAGAGGCATGTCTGGAATATCTATTGTTAAATCCTCTAGGTTTTGTTCCACTGCTTTGTAATCCCTGGCTTCCCATTGTGGCACTGGTGCTACCTCTCCTCAAGTACCAAGAGGTCGGTAACATCCAACATCTGTATCATCAACAACGAATTTTGCTTTTAGTCTTTGAACGAACATATAAAAAACATTTGAATATGATAAAATTAACAAAAACATTTAAAAAGGAAAAAATGTGTGTACTTATTACCAAGTTCCCCCCACTGAGCATCCTCTGGCAGTACTAAGTCCGGATCTCCTTGGAAATCCAACCCGACATAAGCATAATCGTCAACCATCAACATCTGTGGTTGAAGCCAGTCAAAGAAGGTATCATCATACTTGATGATCAGTCCAGCTACGTGTCAGGCTATGAGCTGACACGATCTCAGCATTCTTGTATCCCTGGGAGCCGGTAAATTCCACTCCACCTACAGCCTCAGTAATGGAACCCTGTCGAGAAAGAAGGACACTAACAAAGATCCGTACCTGAATTTCTTCAGGTTGCCTCATCTACATTTGGTGAACTTTCTTTTTATGCTATGAAGCACTACATCTGCCCAGTTAAAAACTTGAGGTTCAATACACTCTATAACATACTGGAAGTAACTCTGTAGCGCCATGTGAGGAGCAGAGCTCCCAACCATCTGAGATATGGTAAACACGATAGTACGGAGGATCAAATCCCGTACTCCCCAAATAGCTACTTTCCCTTTCTTCCTCTCTGCCTCGGGATCACAGTGTAAGCGACAGTACTCACTCATGGGGAGTGCACCACCTCTGCTACCAGTCAGACTCACGTGGTACCCACTCCATGACAATCCATTCAAGAAGTAAGTGTCCTCAATGTCTAAGGACAGTGTGTGGACCCCTACATGAAATACTTGCTGATTGGGATCCCACATACACACAAGGTACTCTAATAACCTGACTTGGGCCCTCATGCCCGGGATACGAAAGTACTTCAGAAGGACAGAATTTTTCAAAGCAGCAATAGTGGGTGGATGATTTATGACAATGTAATTGTCTTCTTCGTGCTCCCTTTCACGCCATTCAAGAACCATTTTGATGGACAACTACCTACATAAGAAGCACAAAAAGAGGATTAGCAACTCCATTTATCAGGATTAGCAACTTGATGATCAGTCCAGCTACGTGTCGGGCTATGATTTGACACCATCTCAGCATTCTTGGATCCCTGGGAGCCAGTAAATTCTACTCCACCTACAGCCTCAGTAATGGAACCCTGTCGAGAAAGAAGGACACTAACAAAGATCCGTACCCGAATTTCTTCAGGTTGCCTTGTCTACATTTGGTGAACTGTCTTTTTATGCTACGAAGCACTGCATCTACCCAGTTAAAAACCTGAGGTTCAATACACTCTATAACATATTGGAAGTAACTCTGTAGTGCCATGTGAGGAGCAGAGCTCCCAACCATCCGAGCTATGGTAAACAAGATAGTACGGAGGGTCAAATCCCGTACTCCCCAAATAGCTACTTTCCCTTTCTTCCTCTCTTCCTCGGGAACACAGTGTAAGCGACAGTACTCACTCATGGGCAGTGCACCACCTCTGCTACCAGTCAGACTCACGTGGTACCCACTCCGTGACAATCCAGTCAAGAAGTAAGTGTCCTCAATGTCTAAGGACAGTGTGTGGACCCCTACATGAAATACTTGCTGATCGGGATCCCACATACACACAAGGTACTCTAATAACCTGACTTGGGCCCTCATGCCCGGGATATGAAAGTACTTCAGAAGGCCAGAATTTCTCAAAGCAACAATAGTGGGTGGATGATTTCTGACAATGGCATTGTCTTCTTCGTGCCCTTTCACGCCATTCAGGAACCATTTTGATGGCCAACTACCTGCATAAGAAGCACAAAAAGAGGATTAGCAACTCCATTTATGAATTGGTTCTCTTTTATTGAGTAAATTCTTAAAAAAAAATTGTGCTTTGTGGTTCTTGCAGGTGCCCTTTAGGCACAGTGGGAGAACCTTGCAGGCTACTATGGGCTCACCTACGAGAATCACCCATTCTTGCAGGTCCCGTGTAGCCCACCTACGAGAATGGCTGAGCGCAAGTAGGGATCATAAAACCAACTCAAAAAATGAATGAAAATGAATGAAAATAAAAAATTAAACCATGAAAGAGTAGAGGACAAAGAGCTTACCTCACTGTCACTGACAGCTTGATGAATAGACGCTCGTAACTCCCGCAATCTGACGCTGAACTTCGAGGGTAAAAGAGGGGTTTTTGGGCTCAAATAGTGGAAAAGTGAAAATGATATGGTAAAAAGAGTTTTACTCCTTTATATTTACTTTTACCATGTTATTTGGTTTTTTATGATTATTTATCTATTAAACCCTAATCCCTAATGCCCTTTTGAGTGTAACTTTTGTAGGCGTGACAACTTCGATGTTCATGTACAGGGATGCAGATGTATTTTTTCTTTGTCATTGGATGTTTTGATTGTTTTTTATGGTTTTTGTATAAAACCTTGAGCATGGTCTTTGTCCATTCTCACGTTCAAAAATACATGAGAACGTGATCGAGCATACTTTTATCACTTTTTCGGGCTCAACAAGGTTATACGAAAAAGGAACCCCCCTGGAGTCCTCTTTAAGCTCTTTTCAGACTCTCTAAACATGAAAAGATTGCCGAGAGACCTTGTTATTTTCACGCTTGATAAAGTATCTGAAGAAAGCGTCTGGTGAAAGATAATTTATCTCTTTTTCGGTCGCATCGGACTATTTTACGAAAAAGGAACTTAGAGAGTTTTCTTATAAGTGTTTTTCTAGACTCTATAATCATGAAAAACCTTCGAGTTTTCTATCTTTGGACTCGTTAAAAAAACATTGACAAACCCATAATGGGACCGAACCACTCCTTCTTAGGGTTTGTTAAACATACTCCAAAGGAGTTATCCGAAGGATACACTTATATCAACAAGCATATGTTATCCTCCTCAAGCTTGCGTAAAAATAAAGAGGTACTCGCCAGAAATGGTGGGGGGGAATTTGGGAAAGGGATATGTTATCATCTTCATATTGATTAGCAGTAAGTGTTGCTCTTGAACATGACACCCCCTATTCATTATATTTGAAGCTGGTTTGGGAAATCCATTTGTCTCTCATTCGATTTGCTACAAGAACATTCCCTGTGTTGTCTTTGAGTCATTGATGCCAAATCATTGGTTGTGTTGTTCATATGTTCAAGAGAAGCCCATCTAAAACCTCTATTGACTCAACCATCTGCAGTTGTCCATTCTCTCTGTGTCGGCCTTCCCTGTGTCCAGTTTAATTTACATCATACTCTGTTTCACCTTTAAAATCTGTTACTCATTTTGTGTCATTGATGGGAGATACATCAACGCCCTCCTGTGATGAGTTTTGTTCTATTGACTTCAGCTCATTATCCGGAATCAAGACTTAGAAATTCTTTGGTACCTTGGAGCTTGCATGCCTCAATGGCAGGTTTCCTCACTTTCGACAGTGGGTTTACATCATTGACCCCTGATCGAAAGATTCCATTGGCTTTTTTACTTCAATTCATTCATTCACACTCGATGGATTGTAATAGAGTACCTTGGGATTCATTGACATCAATGGTGATTTCCCTCGCACTTGTTAACAGTTTCATCAATGACCGATAATCAAGTGGTTTATGCCATGTTCAACTTCAACACATGTAATCACATGGTTAGATTCGTACTTTTGGGTGACGAGATTGAAGACCCTGGATATCATCTCTTTGGCTAGGTTGCGATGGAGTATGTATAATTTGCGACACATAGATCCACTTTGTATGTCTCGTGGCTATGTCGTCTTAATTTGAAATTTCTCGCATAGATCCACAGTGTATTCCTGGTGGC
>JZKD02S1673264.1:170386-257669 GCA_000966675.3 Picea glauca
ATGTCGTCTTAATTTGAAATTTCTCGCATAGATCCACAGTGTATTCCTGGTGGCTATGCTATATTTTGATGGCATGGATCCACAGTGTATGATTGGTGGCCATGACCTATGTCTATAATGTCATCTGTCTGTGATCTGAGTATGGGAATGCCTACCTCAAAATTGGTATATATGATATTCTACAGATGCTTGGTTGTTCGCAGGTTTTCGATTAAGTGCGCTCCTGGTTCTTGACACACACACACAACTTACAAAGTATTTCGAATGTCATTGGTTCCGACCTCATACTTTGGGAGGCATTCTGTTACCCATGATTTTGGTCATCATGATGGTATATTTATGATGGTGTACTCAGGCTCCTCATAAGAACTTTCTCCTGAGAAAAGTTATATTCATCTCTTCCCAGAAAACTCATTTTTGAAGAGAGTTCGCAGGTTGCTAGTATCCCAGGGTGCGAGAATGACCCATTCTCGCAGGCTACCTTAAGATGGGGTGAAAAATTCTCGCACTGTGTAACATAGCTAGGGTGCACACCTTCTCTAAAGCATTGAAAAAGGTGAATTCTCGATGCTTCTAGAGGGGAATCTTCTAGAAGAATGGGTTGGCATTCGAATGGTTATCCTTGTACTGGATTCCCTGATATTGTGGAATCATTCTTATCTAAGTAATCATCTCATTCTCTCGTATATATTGAGGGAATTCTCATGGAAATGGTTAATAAAGATTCATTGGAGAATTGGTGAAAGAATTGTGTGAAGGACTCAGCTTGAACAGGAGCTTGGAGACTCTAGAAAGTCTATCAAGAGGATTTGATCTTCTTAATGCAAGGATTGAGCAAGTGTGTGTGTTGGAGCCAAGAGCCATCGAAAGGAATCTTGTGAAATCAAGGCGATCAGGTTGTAATCTTTACTTTAAATTAATATGATACAGTGGGATGTCCCTTTCCCATAAAGCTATTCTCACTTTATTGTGTAATTCCTTGATCATACACATAAGTTGATAGTTGAATATATTTTTCTATCTTCACTTTGGTTGGTTTTTGTTTTCTTGATCTTGACCTCACGAGAGCACCGGAGTGAAGCGAGAGAAATAGAGACCCTAGGAAGCGATACAAAGGTATGTTACTTGTTCCTTCCTACTAGCTAATTCAATGGTCAAAACTTAGGAAAAGAGTCATGTCTTGTCCTGGTTTGTTCTAGATCCAGGTGGATCTAGGGAGATCTATTAGTGTCTGCACCTAATGATTAGTCTGATAACAAATAGATTCAATGATTAGAGCTTAGGGAAAGCACCATCCCCTATCTTGTTTTGTTCTAGATCTAGGTGTATCTAGGGAGATCATTTTATGTCCTCATTTACCGATATTATCCAATAACACACACGACAACTAATGTTGTTGATATTTATATGAGGGAAGTATCACGATTGCACAGTATTCCCAAGACAATTATGTCTAGCGGAGACCCAAAATTTACCTCGAAGTTTTGGAGAGGATTATTCAAGGGAATCAGAATGAGCCTGAACTTCAACACATCTTATCATCCGAAGTTTGATGGACAAACAAAAAGAATAAATCAAATAATAGAAGATATGTTAAGAATGTATGTGATGGAAAAACCATTTAGATGGGAAGACTACCTACACTTGGTAGACTTTTCCTACAACAATGGGTACCAAGTATCACTGAAGATGAGCCCATTTGAGGCACTTTATGGCAGAAAGTGCAACACACCAATAAGATGTGACAACCTAGATATAAGATAAATAATTGGGCCAAATTTGCTCGGTGAAATGGAAGAGAAAGTGTTAAAGATTAAGAAGAATTTGAAGGCTTCCCAAGACAAACAGAAAAAACATTTTAATAAAGGCAGAAACCACAGGGATTTTAAAGTGGGTGATCATGTTTTCTTGTAGGTGCAAGCCAACAAAAGTTCCCTGAAGCTAGGAAACTATTCCAAGTTGGAAACCAGATATTGTGGACCATTTGAAATTCTAGAAAGGATTGGAATACTAGCTTATATGATTGCATTTCCTGCATGCATGACTATTCATAATCTATTTCATGTCTCATTTCTCAAGAAATATATACCTGATGCTAATCATGTGATTGAATGGAATGTGATTTAGGTGGAGCAAGAAGGCACCTTACAAGTGCATTCGGTGTGCATACTGGACTAGAAGAGCAAGCATCTTCAGAATTGATCCATAGGGCTTGTAAAGGTTCAGTGGACTAGGTATGGTCCTAAGGACGCAACATGGGAGAATGAAGATGCTATGCATGCAAAATACCCACATCTTTTTGAATATTTTGGAAATTGTGTTGATGTTGTGTAATTAAGTTGCACTAAGGAAAATGCAAAAATAAGGGGAGGGGATTGTAATACCCCAAGGACGAGCCCCTATGATAATTACTAATGTAACATGTTTTGTAGGATGGTGAGCCGAGCATTTATAAGTTGGTAGGATTATGTGTTGATTAGGCTAGGAACTTAGGTGTTAAAGGCCATGATCATGTTTTGTACATGTAAATATCCATATTATTAATATAACAACATTGTTGCATATAGACCGACCATGAATAAAGAGTATGGGGGACTAGAATCGACTAGGTTGGGAAAGGTAGGAGGCTATGAGTAGAGCCTAAGAGCCTAAGATTAAGAGCTTAGTAGAATAATATATTATTATTCTAAAAATTTGTGTTGGTGCAATTATTTGCATAATATATTACCAAACATAAGTTATCAACCGGGATTCGTAATCAGTAGAGTTGATGCACTATATGTGCCAGCAAGAGATAGGTTCCTATGTCCGATGAGTATAGCATAAAAAAGAAACAATCAATACCAATACTCTGTTTTCAAAGATAACACTCTTCACTGTAGAAATTTCAATACAAATTAAGTATTTCCTGGGATTCTCCTGATCTAACAATTATATGCCACTTTTAAATACATAATAGCTTCTACTATTATTCTTACAGAAAATTAAACCATGATCACAACCACAATCACAAAGTGAAATATCAAGAACACATAACACATAATTTTTACCGGGAAAGCGTAAAGATAAAAAAACCACTATCATATATTATGTATATCATGAATCATGAAACAATCTCATACAAAACTCTAATCCAAGATCTCTCATTACAATACAATCATCTCAGACTGTCATACACTAATAAACAAATACATGTGTCAATTCTCTGTGTCCAAACAGTCTGCCTCCCCTGCACAAATCCTTGAAAATAGAATTCTCACAACTGGAATTCAAATTGCCTAGTTTACACATGCTCATAAACATATCCACTACATGTGTGATCAAATCACAACTGATAGCCAAACTATCCCTTTCACCTGTTATCTCAACTAGGTCTCCACTGGATCTGACATGCATGTAGTTAACCGCGGTGAATCTTCAGTTGCATGTGAGTTCACTGATTTACTGAACTCTCACTAGTGCAAGTTTAGTTACAACTATTACAACTGATCTCAACTCACTTAACTACACTTATAGTTCTGTTACAAATACAACTCACTCAGTTATGAATGAAATAATAGATTAATATTTATTGTCCAATTTATTTAAGGGAAAAGTAAATTAGACACATGTTTCTTGTTGAATTTTCAACACTCCCTCTCAAGAAGAAAGGGATTATCTTTCACCCCAATGCTGTCTCTATGATATTCAAATTTTCTCCTGGTGAGCACCTTCGTCAGAATGTCTGCATCCTAATCTTCTGTAGGAATGTATTAAAGCAACATGATATTTTGCTACACACAATCTTTGAGATGATGATACCGGATATCTATATGCTTAGATCTGTCATGAAACACAGGATTAATCGAGAGTTTAATGTAACTCTGATTATCACAATAAATCACTGTCAGATATAAATGAGAACCAAACAAACCAACCGATATCTTTCTCATCTAGATAGCCTCACATGAAGCTTGACTCGCTGCCATGTATTCTACTTCCCCTGAGCTGAGTGCCATGAATATTTGTTTCCTGCTGTACCAAGAAACATATGTAGATCCGATACTAAAGATCCCCCCTGATGTGCTCTTTCCATCCATTGGGCTGCCTGCCCAAGATGCATCCGTGAAACCATGCAACTTCACTTCATCCTTCTGTCTGTACCATAATCCATACTTATATTTTCCCTTCATATATCTCAGGACATGCTTACTCGCCTTCCAAAAGAGTTTGGTAGGCTTAACCATCACTTGACTTAGCTGGTTAACCGCATAGAAAATGTATAGTATCGTGTTCACTAAATACATTAGCGAACCCACTAACTGTCGATAGACAGTAGCATCCACTACCTCTCCAGAAGTAGCATCCTCTTTCCTCCAGTTTCTTGGAAGACGAGTATCCATGGGTTTGCATCCCTCCATGTGAACCTTTGGTCACATGCACATAAACATATGAGCCAAAAATTTTAAAATGGGAAACATAAGGTTTCTTACCAGTAAAAGATTCTTCAGGTGTACTCATGCGAAGTACTCTATGAGGACAATGGTTCTGCACATAATCCACAGTATTCCATGCTTCTGCCCACAAATACATTGGTAGGCCCTGATCATGCAACATCGCTCGTGCTAAAACCACGATCATTCTGTTCTTTCTCTTCATGACCCCATTTTGCTGTGGGTTATGAGGCACTATGAGTTCTCTTCAAATTCCTTATTTTCTATAGAAGTCTTTGAATTCATTATAAATGTATTCTCCACCATTATCGCTCCTTAGAGCCTTCACTTGCTTCCTCGACTCTTTCTCCACCAATGCTTTAAACTCACAAAACTTTGAGAATGTTTGATCCTTCTTCTGCATGAAAAATATCCAACATTTATGAGAAAAGTAATCAACAAAAATAACATAATACCTATGTTTTTCTATTGAAGCAACTGAGAATGGTCCACACACATCCATGTGAATTCTCTCCAGGATCACCGAAGCATGGTTCTCCTTTTCATGAAAGGTGGACTTTACATACTTCCCCGGGGTGCACCCCTTGCACTCTAACTGAGCAAGTTTTCCCCTTGGAAGTCCAGTAGATATTTGCTGCATGATTTTCAAGGCTCCATGATGAAGATGGCCCAATCTCCTGTGCCATAATTTTCCCTCATCTTGGCTCACCACTTTTTCTGCCTTGCCTATCATGGAACTACAACCATCTACCTCCAGCATGTAGAGATTCTTAACTCGAATCCCTATCTTCTTGACTTGACTCGTTGCTTTATGTCGCAGGTAGGATTTTCCACTACTAAAAACAACATCATAGCCTCTGTCCTCCAACATTGCGACTGAGACCAAGTTTTTCTTCAGACCTGGAACATGCATAACATTTTTCAATTGAAATGGTTTACCTGAATCCCTTTGAAAGGTAATGGTACCAATACCAGTTGCACTGTATCGTCCATCATCGCCCATCTCTATATGCATTCTGAGATCTTTCTCCTCCAAGTCAATGAAAGACTCTTTATCTCTTGTCATGTGGAAGGAAGCACCACTATCCAAATACCACACTGATTCTGATGCACTTGAAGCCATGCATGCGATCAAAGACAAGTCAAGTTCAAATTGTGAGACAAGAGCCTCAACAATTGTAGCTCCAACAACTGTCTTGTTCTTCCTCTTCTGTGGAGAGTTAGTAGTGAGATGCCCATGTTCGTGACAGTGAAAACACTTCACTTTGGACAAATCCGGCTTCTTGACTTTAGACTAGGATTTTGAATGGAATTTCTCCCCTTTCCCTTTCCTTTCCTTTGAAGTCAAAGCACAATCCTCTTCATCATCACGCTTTGATGAAGATCCATCTCTGGTGTTCCGCCTGAACTCCTCTTGCACTAGATCCAACCATAGTCATTCCCAATCTGAGAATTTTTCCCTTCCATTGACAGAGTCTTGATAACTGTGCCAACTCTTAGGAAGCCCTAGGAGCACCAAGCTCACCAAATCACCATCAATAACTGTTATTACCACACTTTCAAGCTCATCCCGACATTGGGCAAAATTTGTGAGATATTTTGGAATGGTGTCACCCTTCTCCATCTTGATCTTCCTGAGTTTATCTTTGAGTGCCAATTTCCTATGGTTGCTACTGTTTTGGAACAGATCCATCAAAACCTTCCACATTGCATGTGGTGTGGTTTTCCCATGGAGACTTGAGACAATGTGGTCTTGTACTCCCTCCAACAGAATCTTCCTCACCTTCGCCACTTTCATTTGCCATGCGTCAAGATTTGCAGTGTCTGTCACATCTATCTTAGGAACATCTCTATCAATGTAATCCTTCAAGCCATTGTCTTCGAATACTTCTTCCATCCTGCCCTTCCAAGCAATGTAGTTCGAGCTGCCCTCGAGTGCATACTCCAACCTCAAGCCATTGAAAGACATTTCGATCTTGAATCAACTATCACACCAAGAAAATATTGCAAATTCGAATGTTATCCAACCACCAAAACTCAACTGTTGCAATCCCTCTTTCCCTGAGAGGTTCGCACCCCACCTGAGAGTAGCCTGAGGGAAGTTCGCACCCTCCTTGTGTGTAGCCTGTGAACTTGACTGGGAAGTTTGCACCCTCCTTGTGTATAGCCTGCAAACTTGACTGGAAGGTTTGCATTGTAATGCACTGTAGGGTGGGGGATGTTCAGACCTCTCCCTTGATCAGCCTGCGAGAATGCTCAGGAAAGTTTGCACCTCTCCTTTGACTAGGGTGCGAGAATTTCCACTTTGAGAACTATGCGTAGTCTACAGTACTAAATTTCACACCCTCCTAGAGATGGGACCTACAAAAATAAAATTATCTTCACACCTCACTTCCTTAGCTCCATGGCCTCCATGGCTCTGATATCATGTAGAAATTTCAATACAACTTAAGTATTTCCTACGATTCTCCTGATCTAACAATTATATGCCACTATTAAATAAAGAATTTCTTCTACTATTATTCTTGCTGAAAATTAAATCACGATCACAACCACAATCACAAAGTGAAATATCAAGAACACATAACACAAAAGTTTTACCGAGAAAGCGTAAAGCTAAAATCCCCACTATCATATATTATGTATATCATGAATCATGAAACAATCTCATACAATACTCTAATCCAAGAGCTCTCAGTACAATACAATCATCTCACGCTGTCATACACTAATCAACAAATACATGTGCCAATTCACTGTGTCCAAACAACTTGCCTCCTCTGCACAAATCCTTGCAATTAGAATTCTCACAACTGGAATTCAAATTGCCTAGTTTGCACATGCTCATAAGCATATCCACTGCATGTGTGATCAAATCAAAACTGATAGCCAAACTGTCCCTTTCACAAGTTATCTCAAGTGGGTCTCCACTGGATCTGACATGCATGTAGTTAACCATGGTGAATCTTCAGTTGCATGTGAGTTCATTGATTTACTAAACTCTCACTAGTGCAAGTTTAGTTACAACTAGTACAATTGATCTTAACTCACTTAACTACACTTATAGTTCTGTTACAAATCCAACTCACTTAGTTATGAATGAAATAACAGATTAATATTTATTGTCCAATTTATTTAAGGGAAAAGTAAATTAGACACATGTTTCTTGTTGACTTTTTAACATTCACACAGTTCATAAATTAGAAAACAAAACTTGCAAACAAAATCTTAACAATCATGCATCCAGAAGATCTTGCTCAGATAATGACTTGTCCATTTACAAGATCATGAAATGGAAAGATGGACTTTGACTTAGTTATCTGTAGCTATTACTCTTAACAACAATTAGCAAGAAAATTCGGGCACACTTCAACAATACAACTCCAAACTTAGAAGATAAAACTGATAACAAAATTTCTCAAGCAAACAATGAATCAAAAGGTTCTTTCTTAGGTGACAAATCTATTCATTAGAGGCTCATGAAATGAAAAGATGAACTTAAGATATATCTCTTGGAGCAAATAAACTAACAAGTGGGATGCTCCATTAAAACTCATGTATGGTGAAATATGGAGATCCAACTGTCCCTGCATTACGACACTTTGCAACAAATTCGAATAGTGAAATCAAACAAAATAACATGAAATCAAAAGAACAAATACATGAAATGAAAATCTACACTAACAATTTACAACAAGATTACCAAGATGGATTGGTGGCCCTTGCCGATGCCAACATGGAAGATTTTAGATAACCAGATGTTAACTTCTAAGAGAGACAAAATCACTGAATTCAATCTTGCATTAATCTCCAACAAGTAGATTTACAAAAAGAGTCTTTTCATGAATCCATTCTACATCATAACAATTCTCCTTTAAGAACCATTCTTACATCATGATAATTCCCCTCTACTCAGACCTATGAGGTCTTATTTATAAATAAAATCCATTGAGGAATGGATGAAACGAAATCTTCAAGCTAAGAAAACATTTTTTACAATTTTAGGATAAATCCCAAAAATCTGTGTTTTTTTAACAATTTGGGCAGATTCGAGTTAGTTCCCCACCCATATCTCCCAAACCAATTCTAATTTTGAAAAACGGCTCATGTTTTACTCAATGTTTCATATTCTGGACAAAACCCATGTATTAGAATTTCTATATCTGATACCATATGCACGAAAATCGAGGTGCAAGTTGGCAGTTTGAGTTTTTTTTATAATTTTGGCAGAATCATTCCTCCTGAGATGGAGGTCCACACATGTGTGATAGGTTAATTCTGACACACATGTCCACATGAAAACATCATTGTGGACAAAACCCATGTACCCAATTTTCCTCTAGAATCTTTCCAAAATTTTGAATTATTTCTAGTATCGGATTAACACAAGCTGGTACCAGAATAGGTGGAGCCTTGGTACCAGAATAGACTGGGTACCGGATCATGCTGCTGAATATTCAAAGTGATTAGGATCATACAAAATCAACCATTTTAATTGAATTAACTCAATAAAACTAAACAAATCATGCCTTAATCATAATTTACCTCTTATGCACATGAACAAGGTAATCAAGTGTATTTATGGAAGAAACAATCAATTAGATACACATGACATAGGTAAAATAGACTCAGATAGGGGGTAATATAGGGCATTAAAAGTGTCAAAATGGAGACTCAACATTCCCCCATTCTTAAGTCATTTCATGTCCTCATCCAACAATGATCTTCAAAATTTCACAATTGATGGTACTCTTCACTCGATCAAGTATTCCCTGAAGTTTCATCCTTCTTCAACTCCTAAGTTTCTATTAAACAATATAAAATTCATGTCTTATGATTCACATTCTTACTCATGGAAAAGTAGTTATGGTGACAAAGTGGAGTCATGAGTAATGGATTAGATCTATTAGTGATTTGATGTTAAGTCTTATCCAATTTGTTGTAGATCATAGTTAGGAGAAAGGGATGGATGTGGCTCTAATATGATTATAGGTTAGTGGCCACAAGTTTTTATAATGACTTTGACTAATAGGCCCCCCTGGCTAGATTACCTTTAAAACAAAAGATATATAAGCATAGTTTATATATCATTTGAAGAGAGGAACACATAAAAGGATACATCCCAAGATGATTAACTCGTTTCAGATCCAAGTTTTTAGAGATGAAGCTCTTCTTGCTTAGGTAAGGTAAATTGCACATACTGAGGGTCCCACTTCTCATGAAAAGCTATTTTTTTAAATATAGAACTCTAAAGTGGATACTTGAAGGTTCTTAAGAACATCATCCAAGAGATATAAAGGTCATCTTCTAGCCTTGATTTGATAGTGATTGCTTCAGAATGAGACCCAAGGGTTTTTGTGCAGTTTTAGGTGTGTCGCTTTATGTTTTTCAACTCCCTCTACCCAGCATAGCCCCGCTGCTAGCAGGCCTATTCAGTACCCCGACGGGTTTACCTTAGTACCATACAAGCATGGGTCCGCTGCCAGCAGGCCTGTTCAGTACCCCAGCGGGTTTAACTTAGTACCATACAAGCATGGCCCCACTGCCAGCAGGCTTGTTCAGTACCCTGGTGGGTTTACTTGTACTTCTCGATACCTCCTTTTTATTATATTAATCAAAATATTTAGAATTATGTATACTACTCATTGATAGTTTTAGAGTATAAGGAAGGCAGGTGGTACGAGAGTGTTTTAGAGTTATTAGGCACATAATTAATTGTTTGCAATTATCCCAAGGGTGACATCATCCACATTCAACTTAAATCTCAACTATTCAATGTATAATGTAACATCTTGGATAATGACTAAGAGGTCCCTCTAGTTAATACTATTAGGGTTCTCATGAAAGTTCATTGCAGTTTTGCAAGGGCGGTCCACCACATGAGGTTTTCATGAATACCTTCAAAGAAAAACTTGGATCAAAACTTGTTTGAATCAACTAGCTTAGTATTAGACATAATGGTGTCACCATTTTTCAATGGATATTCCAATTAGCAATCACTTCTTCAAAATGACGAGGTAATAAGACAAGTGCACCCATTATCATATAGAGCTAAATGTGAAAATATCTTCTTAAAGGATAGCAAGGATGATTCATTTAGGGTTGAGTGTAGAAATGTAGGAGGAAGATGTACATGAGAGTAAAAACAATTCATCACAAGACTTAAATGATCCTTGATAGAAAGAACATGAAGATATTATCCCATACCTCTAATTACCTGAAGCGAAAACAATGTTAAGCACATGACAAAGATCATATTACTTTGGCATCAATACTAGATAAGTAATGGAGTGGGTTTCTACAGTACCAGAACAAATAGTATTGGAACAGAGTGACATGATGGATGATTTTTGCTCATTCATGACGACAACCACTTCACCAAGGAATTCAATGATAATATGCGAGGATGTGTATACGAGGGCTTGCAAAATTTCATGGTAGGGAGCGTGAAATAATTGAGAGTAACCATATGTTTATTGTATAATTAGTCTAATTTCTTTTAGTAAAACTAAAAATGTTGAGTTTATATGTCCTATTACTTGAAGCATTTAAATTGAGCAGCAAAAACTTTGAGTATAGGATAAGGGCTACCAACACCTCATTACCAGTATTGGATCACCTAAGTACCGGATGGACGTAGGGTTGTGCTTCAGTATCGGAATAATGTAGAGTTGTGGTTCAGTACCGGAATAGTGCAAACCTCCTCCTTTGGTACCAAATGAGCACACAGTACCAGATGAGCACACGAATGTTTTTTAGTACCAGATGAATGCAGAGTTAAACATTGTTTGCAGTATTGGATGAATGCAATTCTGCAATACCAGAATAGAATGGTACCAAAATTCTAGAAATGGCTATCAGATCCCAGCACTGAACATGTTGATCTGGCCTCACCGACGGAAGTTGCAGAAGAATATGAAGGTTTCAACAACCACTCCCTCATGCCTAAGGTTTTGCATGGCCTCATGGAAACAATGTGAGATGCTAAAAAGGAATTCTCAGAGAGTTGCAAACATCTGCTAAAAAACAACCAATAGAACTAATTAAAACTAGATTTTAATTCATGCTTAAAAATAGAAAATTTAGGGAAAAATGTGAAAAGTTGAATTATTAGCTATGAATAAAATAGTTTGGAATTAACATTCAATTTCAACTGTTATTAAAAGATCAATTAATTGATCATCCTTGTGAAATAGTGGTCTTAAAATAGATAGGTAAATATAAAGCATGAATGCATCATTTTTAACAACTTTAAGGAAAAAGAAGAATTTTGAAGAAATAGGTCATGAAACACTCCCTTAAGTATTATCTTCCATTGACAAGGATGCCTTCTCCACTTTTGAAACCCTTCTAGTATTATGTGTGCATTCAGAGGATGAAGAGAATCCCTTCTCATAAGATTCCAAACAAAATCATCATAACTTTTTTTAAAAAGAGATATACTACAGGAACAAAAGATCTTAAACTTTTGACATTCTCATTTATGAAAAGTATGAAATATAGGTTGCATTGTACTTATGTGATAAATTTATTTATTCATTTACCTTTCCTACTCTATTTGAACAAAATAAAATGTCCTTCAAGTATAGAAATACTTCTAGAGAAGCCATGTGCGTAATAGGGTTAGAAATATATCCATACTCAGGTTTAAAAGATAAATTTTAATGCATACCAGAGTATGAAGGGCTAGCTTCTTTGATGATGAGATAAAACAATAAATAAAAGAGTGGTGTGACCTAATAACTAATTGAAACCATATTTCAATAGGATCATTATATTCTTGTTTCTCGTCTTTGCTTAGGTCACACCGAATGTCCTCCTCTACCATGCAATGCAGATTATCCTCTTAAAAATGATTGGTCTTTGGAGTACATACAGGATCTATTGAGAGGCATGATAAGGACTCCTCAATATTAGGTTCTATTGGTTTCTCTCCATTGAATTCTATCCATGATTCTTTATTCTCCTTAACAAATTGACAAGAGGAATCCAACGGGACTTCCAAATCTTCCTGTGGAGAGACAACTAGATTCTTGACTACTGTGAAGATATGATCTTCTTGAGAGGTGGATATCCCAGCTGCTTCCAGAATGTGAGAAAGTTCTTTGAGGAACATTCTTCAACCTATTGATCATCCTTGAATTACTCTAGCTAGTTGATGATACCTGTTTCGCAACACATATTAGTACTCATGGGGTTCTTACAGCACCCCAAACATGATTTATCATTAAAGATCTAAATTTTAAAACTATTGCAAAAGAAAAACACACCAAACTTGAACTCCTTGCATTACTAGGACCCTGCTGTCACCAGGTTATTGGTTCACATAAGTTAGCTCATCATAAAGAAAACTAAATTTTCATAAATAAAAACACACTTGCATCAAAAGAAGAGAGGACAACCTAACTTTGGAGCAACCCCACCAAAGTGGATGTGTGGGCTCTTCCTGCACGTCTTACCATCTTCTCTCCGCCCTTAGGTCATCCATAAAACCAATCCAAAACCATTAAAGAAATCTCATTCTAATACTACCTATTACCATTTACAACTCCTCGACAATGACACCAAAATGTTGGTGCAATTATTTGCATAATATATTACCAAACATAAATTATCAACCAGGATTCGTAATCAGTAGAGTTGATGCACTATATGTTCCGCCAAGAGATAGGTTCCTATGTCCGATGAGTATAGCATAAAGAAGAAATAATCAATACCGATACTCTATTTTCAAAGATAACACTCTTCACATAGTTCATAAATTAGAAAACAAAACTTGCAAACAAAATCTTAACAATCATGCATCCAAAAGATCTTGCTCAGATAATGACTTGTCCATTTACAAGCTCATGAAATGGAAAGATGGAATTTGACTTAGATATCTGTAGCTATTACTCTTAACAATAATTAGCAAGCAAATCTGGGCACACTTCAACAATACAACTCCAAACTTAGAAGAGAAAACTGATAACAAAATTTATCAAGAAAACAATGAATCAAAAGGTTCTTTCTTAGGTGACAAATCTATTCATTAGAGGCTCATGAAATGAAAAGATGAACTTAAGATCTATCTCCTAGAGAAAATAAACTAACAAGTTGGATGCTCCATTAAAGATCATGTATGGTGAAATATGGAGATCCAACTATTCCTGCATTACCACACTTTGCAGCAAATTCAAATAGTGAAATCAAACAAAATAACATGAAATCAAAATAACAAATACATGAAATGAAAATCTACCCTAACAATTTACAATAAGATTACCAAGCTGTATCGATGGCCCTTGTCGATGCCAACATGGAAGATTTTAGATCACCAGATGTTAACTTCTAAGAGAGACAAAATCATTGAATTCAATCTTGCATTAATCTCCAACAAGTAGGTTTACAAAAAGAGTATTTTCATGAATCCATTCTACATCATAACAATTCTCCTTTAAGAACCATTCTTACATCATGATAATTCCTCTCTACTCAGACCTATGGGGTCTTATTTATACATAAAATCCATGGAGGAATGGATGAAACCAAATCCCCAAGATAAGAAAACAATTTTTACAATTTTAGGATAAATCCCCAAAATCTGTGTTTTTTAACAATTTGGGCAGATTCGAGTTAGTCCCCGACCCATATCTACCAAACCAATTCTAATTTTTAAATACGGGCCGAGACTTACTCAATTTTTCATATGCTGGACAAAACCCATGTATTATAATTTCTATATCTGATACCATATGCATGTAAATCAAGGCGCAAGTTGGCAGTTTGAGTTTTTTTTATAATTTTGGCAGAATCATTCCCCCTGAGATGGAGGTCCACACGTGCGATATGGGTGAATTATGACACACATATCCACATGAAAACATTATTGTGGACAAAACCCATGTACCCGATTTTCCTCTAGAAACTTTCCAAAATTTTAAATTATTTATAGTACCGGATTAACATAGGTTGGTACCAGAATAGGTGGAGCCTTGGTACTGGAATAGACTGGGTACCAGATCATGCTGCTTAAAATTCAAAGTGATTAGGATCATACAAAATCAACCATTTTAATCGAATTAACTCAAGAAAACTAAACAAATCACACCTTAATCATAATTTACCTCTTATGCACATGAACAAAGTAATCAAGTGTATTTATGGAAGAAACAATCAATTAGATACACATGGCATAGGTAAAATAGACTCAGATAGGGGGTAATATAGGGCATCGTAATTTTCAAAATGGAGACTCAACAATTTTTAAAGAGGATATTAATTTATCCCAAGTTCCTCTAGGGAGAGGAACTGGGTCCAAGTGGGGGGAACGTGCTCCTGGAGATCCAAGTGTCATATAAAACGCATGCATATTTATGGGGGAAATTCTCACCATTCTCACGATTCTAAGAATTCGAACCATTCTTACCCTTCTGTCCACTCTCACAATTTTGAACCATGCTGGCCATCCATTACGCCGACTTGAGGATGAACTGAACAAGCATGCAGTGAGCCAGTCCACCATTGTTCAATGACTAGACGTCGAACCTATGCAAAAAACCTGAGTTGATACCCTTGTGACAACTGTACCCTGGGGGTTGTCTGCATTTTGTCTTGTCTGTACCATTTCCCAAGTCCAGTTTCTGTTGTTTCCATCACCATGTCCATGTGTTGAGGAGCAGGAGTGAAGAAGCGGGTTGTCAGGCTCGTGGATAGAAGAAGTAGTTTGTCAGGCCTGTGAGAAACTCTCTCTAGGTGAGAGAGTGTGCTGAGGAAGTGACTTCTCCTTGAGGGATTCCAGTAGTAGCTACAGATCTCAGAGAATTCTTGATTTGGCCTGTTGTTGAAGCCCAAGGAAAGGGAGGTGTAGTAGCCGATGGACTGTTGGACAGTGAATATGTACACCCTCGGGGTGGGACATGCATGTGGGGAATGCGAGTCTATGATTTTTTGGCATAAGTGGCTCCTTAGATAAAATACTTCTTGTTGTACTATGCAACTTCCTGTTGTACCTACCTAGCCTAGGAATCCATTGCCTGGTGGAGTTTAGTCCCAACTCGGGGGTGACCCATTGCTGAGAGTGATGAGTAGTGTGGTCTAAGGATGGGAGGTTTGTGGAAGGTCTGCACGCAGTTGGTGTACTTCAATTAAAATATAAGTACCAATTCTCTATTCATTGTATGATGTGTATTTGTACATGTGTTATAATTGATGAGTAATGCCTATATATATTGCATCTATGTGTTAATGTTTCTTTTGCATGAACAAGTGTACGAGAAGAGTGTTGATGTATGTTTAATTGTATTATATATATATATGTCGGCTTGGGTGGTCGGGGATGTTATAGAATGGTATCAGAGCATTATTTGGAGTAGCATGGCCTGACTTGGGTGGTCAGGGGTGTTACACTCCAAATATTCTAGAGTGCACATATTTGTATACTCAAGATTGTCAATATCCTCCATATGAACTTTAATATGTATACCATTTCTTGGTTCCATACAAATCTCTTCTATTCTAATTGTAACATCAGTCTTAAGATTATGTAATTTTTTTTAGTGACTACTGAGGTATGCCTTAATTCTTTGATGAGGTTGTCTTATTAATTTATGACCGAGGAATGAATTAAATCCTTCATTACATTCCGATTAGAAATGTATTCCTCTGTATTATGTTCTTCAATTTGATTGCAATTTTCCTTTTCTTTATCTTGTTCCTTATCTTGATGAGAATTCTCTTCTTCTAAGTTTTGCTATTTATTTTGACAAGAATCCTCTTTATCCGAGTCTTGTTCCTTACTTTGATAGGATTTATCTTCTTCTCATGCTTCATTCTGATAACTATTTTCTAGGTGGATCCATAATTCTTTAGCAGATTTGTAGTGTCATCTTTTATTTGACTTGGTCTGACAATCCATCCTGGATTTCTTTGAAGGCTAATGAATTGTTTCTCCTTCATTCCTTTGCAGTTTTGGTTTTTCTCTTTGAATTAGTTAAGCTCCATGGATTACTTACTACCGAATCCCAAAATCTAGATCCTCTTGACTTCATATTTCTTTTCATATTTTCCCTCCATGATGAATAATTTGTTCCATCAAATAAGGGAGCTTCATTTATGGAGATAACAATTTGTCCATCCATTTCTTCAGAATATACCTACCAGTGTTTAAATTGTGCTAAAGGAACCCACTCTGATAACAATTTTTTAAATGTACACTCGACACTAAGAGGGGGGTGAATCAGTGTCACAAAAAATTTGGACAATTTTCCACTTTTCATAAATTAACTGAACAACATATATTTATTTCATTTTCTCAACCAATATATAAAAGAATAAATATTTTATTTATTTATTTATTTAACTTGAATGAATACATAGGATCAATGTTTGAATATCATCAACTTCAAGCAATTATGAGAGACCCAACTCTCTGTTACAAGAACCGACTTGTAGTTCTCAGATCCAACTGAGAAATGAGGAATCCAACCCTCATAACAAGTCCCATCTTGTTGATCTCAGATCCAAATGATATGTGAGGAATCCAATCCTAATACAAGACCCATCTTGTAAACAAGCACCAATATGATAGAATGAACCTTCATTCAATCCATTATATATAAATATATATACTTCAACAAATTCAACTACACCTTTTGTTCACCATACTTGTTTGTTTATATAGTCTCCTAACAAGTATGAGTTTGAAGCATTATGTCCCTTTGTTTGAACCATCACACCTCTTCATACACCTCTTCATTTGAATTAATAATAATAATTTCTATTATTATTATTATTACTACTACTATTTTGATTTAAAGACTTCAAATCCCTTGTTTTGCATTTTATTTTGTTCTGGCTAGAAAAATATCATTGCAAATGCTGCAGAAATCGAGTTCTATGGAAGTGCTTCCTTCAAAACATGTTTTTTATATGACCATATGCGCATAACCACGGGGTTATTAATTTAAGTGTTGCCTCTTCTTTCACCCAATCTTGTTATCTCCGAAGTGGTATCTTCCAGAATGTTCATTTTAAGTTGATGTGTGTCCATAAACTTCAACAGTCCAGATGTTATTTCAGAAGTTTGGTACTCCGAGACTACAGGTTACTATAACTATGAGTAGTTCAATTCCTCAAGAATGATAACCTACCGAATAATTCATAAAGTGATGGTGACTTCTTGTTGTTAGTTAATACCTCTGTTTATGCTATCCTTCCACTATGCTTGATCAACGGTTGTGAACGCTCCCAAAGTAGATCAACGATTAGCATTACTTAGTGATTTACAATTTACTATATCCTTCCACTGTAATTTATCAATGATTGAGAATGATCGAGAATTATATCAATGATTAGAATTACTTGGTGATTTACGTTTACTCTATCCTTCCACTGTACTTGATCAACGACCAAGAATTCTCCTGAATTATATCAATGATTACCGTTACTTCGTGATTTACACTTACTCTATCCTTCCACTGCTTAATCCAATGACTATAAATTAATCAAAGGTTGATATGGATGACCACTATTTACTTTATCACTTTGGGACATCGAGGGTTTATAGGTCCAGGTAATTGTTGTTCCAATTTCCACCATAGTTGGTTAGCGCCGAAGTGGTCAACATGGGAGTGCTTACGCCATCTTTCCACTTAATTTTTGATGTAACAGTCATGTGAAAATCCATAGGATCGTAGATCAACGATTATCATTGACTTTGAACTTCAACTCTTTGGGTAGTTGTTGATTTCCCCCGAAGGAAAAACTCCCAGAGTGATATAACTTGATGACGTCATTATTGACTTGGCACTGGCCAAGTGGTTTCCATGTGTCACCTAGATTCGTGAGTTACATAACCTAAATTTCCAAATGGAATTTGACACTTGTCACCATCTAATTCCACCACATGTCCTTGCTGACGTGGTCTTGTTGTTGTGGATCTCCTGACGTGGCACATGTATTCCTTCTGGTCATAGGTTCATATGAATCATTGATCCAATGACTGATGAGCTCTTATATCAATGATCCAAATTTAATTCGGCCTTCGGGACTTTGTGTTATTCATTTCCAATTCTCAATTCTTCCAAATTGAGATTCCCCAACTAAACCTTGAGTATCTTTACTTCATCTGATGATCCTTCTTTGAAGCAAAAATCCTAACACGATCCAATGGTTGTTGGGAATTCAAATATTTTGGGATATTGTGAATGCTCGATCCAACAACTGTGACCAGTTCTAGATCAATGGTCTAAATTCATTTCGGCCTTCAGGACTTTGAGTTATTCACTTTTCCCACTTCTCAATTCTCCCAAAATGATATTCCATGATTAAAACTCGAGTAACTTCCAAATTTGACGGTCCTCGCTTGTCCCAAAATCTACATCAATGGACAATATTCTTCCTTGATTCTTTTGTAGTTTTACTACGGGGATTTTTAATCTCGATCATTTTTTTGCAATGCACTTTCCCTTATGAGTTTTTCAATTTTGTACTTGGATTCTAACTAATCGAGTTCATTGATCTATTGGGAATTTGATCTCGATAGTGTTTTTTCATTGCGTTGAGATCATGAAATCTTATACATTTCCTATCCTGAGATTTAGGTAGATTCCTTTGCATGTTCTTATACGCTGCCTCTCCTAAACTTTAGGTAGATTCCTTTCCATGTTTTTCATAAGAACTGATCATCACATCATAATGGAATTGATTTTTGACATCAATAACAACACATCAATGACAATATGTCCAATAGTTTGACTCTTGCAGTTGCAGGCATCAATATTTATTATGGATTACAACAATTCCATACCTAATATCATTATTCTTGTAATTTTGTCAACCTTAAATCAACCAAACCAATTGTTAACATAATCATGTAACAATTTGTAACTATTAATTTCTCAAATATGTTTTATATAGGAAAATAAATTTTCTAGGCATGAATTTTATGTTCATCATGCTTAGCTCTTGTAGCAACAAGAATTTGTCTTATGTATGGGCTTGCATACCTACCACATTTAAGACCATATTCCCTACAATTTCCTCAACCTTTCATTCGACTACACAAACTGTTAGCATAACATAGCAATTTTTAATTAATAATTTCTAAAATTTATACAAGAAAAATAAAATTCCTAGCCCTAAATTTTATGCTCATAATGTTTGAATTCTGCATTTGTAGATGTCAGTATTCCTTATGGGATTACATCCCTTCTATATCCAATAACATTCTTCGTGTGATTCCTCAATATACACTCATCCAAACAAATTGTTAATTTCTTTTGTACAAGATATATATATTTTCATGGAAACATGTGATCTCATAATTGTTTTCTACTACAATTAAATTACTTCCATTAATTCTTGACATTAAATGGAATTCAAATATTTAATGGAATGAACCCATCATTACATACACATGTATTATCATCCCATCTCTTATTTCTTCTATAAAAGAATATTTTTATCACTATGTTCCCTTGACATATCTTTTTCCATAAATTATCATTATATAACTACTATCACTTGCAAATTTCTTGTTGCATTATCTAACAACTCCTATAGTGTTTTCAACTTCATGAGTTAACAATAATCACATCATTTCAACTATTATCATAATCATTTCTATGTTATATAATGTATACATGCATTCACCAAATGCATTCAATAATTATTGTAATACCACTTGTAACATTTTTAATAGTTCCAAAATTTGATCTCAGAATTGTAACAACAACAATCCAATCACCTTCAACTAGTACTCATATTAAATATCATGCATCTATCCATCATTATGTATTTTCATCACTACATGCTTTTAATAATGCAACAATTGATTACTAAATAAAATAACAATCGAAGTGCCAATACCCATGGCCACAACTACACAATGCATCCATGCATTGACTACATAATACCATGTAACTATGTCATGAATTCACCAAGGTGAGTTCGAAGGTTTGGCCAACGCCTCAACACATCATCCGAAAAATTCCTACTGCTTTCCTAACTATTTGGATACCTTCCTTTTCAACCCAAACAAAACACCAATAATATAATTCTTAAGTGCTATTCAGTTTCAGAAAAGAGGTTGCAGTACAAACATAAGCTATATAGTATATACCATTGAGAACTCACATATTTATATATCCCTTCCATATCGAACCATCTCATGGTCTCACACACGATTAGATCTATGGATATTTATTGTTATAAAAGAAGTATGTCTCTTGGATTAACCCAATTATGATCCCATAACCAATCATAACACAAATAATATACAACTGACAATCTATCTAAATGCATTCTAGCATCAATAAATACTACATACTCTAGGCCTTTGGCCATTACATATCAATTTAAATATTGAAAAATTAATTGAGGGAATTCTTACCTCAATTCCCTCCAACACCTATGCAAAAAATGCATACCTAGATGGTTTTTATCAACCTAATTGATGCTACTTGATCAAATGGTATTTGTAGAAGCTCATAGACTTCTTCCTTCATCATTTTGATCACCATTCCTACCACCCTCATGGGTCTTCACATAGATGGATTCATAAGAAACGATACCAACATCCACCTCTTTAACCATGCTATATTATTTTTCCTGAATACATAATCCATCATTAGTCATACTCAATTTCCATAACATTAATATTTCAGAATAACATACTATTCTAAGTTCAAAAGCATGTTATATGCATATCCAAGCATGTGCATATGCACAATTACACATCCATATGCACCAATAATTCACTTTCAACATGTCTACTAATGCATATGCATTTTAACTTCATTGTATGCCTCATGCACTCTAATAGATTTATGTTTCAATTCACTTATTTATTTATTTATTTAAGTTGTAGTTGGTTGTCCTTGAATTCCTTCAGATCCTTGTTTCCTTGTGTGCTCCCATTATGCTCATTTGCACTCTTGTACTCTAGTCTGAATACCTTTTAGTCAAGTTTCACTTGGCCATTTTGCAATCCAACCAATGAATTCAGTTTGAAGCAGCTCCTTTTAGGTATTCATATACAACTTTACCTTTAGGAAAGATTTCATCACCCTTTCACACTTATACCATTCCAAATGGAAGTCTGTTTTCATTCAGTGACACTTTTCAAGTGAAATAGCATTCATTTTTTTGTCTCCAATTTCTTTGCATTGGCATCCTACTTCCACTGGGAATTATGATACCAGAAGTGGATTTCTTTCACTGAGTACTTTTAGACAAGTATCTAATTCATATCTAACAAATCCTTCCCTGGAATTCTTATGCTTGACATATAAAGATTATTCACACACAACCTCTTAAGATCTTTTTTTTCTTCCACATCAAGCTTGCAACTGCCTACACATTTCTACCTTCAGGGCTATGGAGCCTTAATTTTCCCTTATATTCCCATCAATGACATCTTTAACCTTCTATCTTAATATCCTATGTGAGGATTATTTCCTTTGTTGTACCTGCAATTTATTTAGATCCTATAGTTGTTGACTAATACTTTTGTTCCACTATTCTTGAGTTCTTTATCCACTTTTCATTACTTTCCCTATATTTCTTTTCTTCCTCAACCAACTTATACAAGCTCTATCATGCTTCCATGACTATGATATCCAATCCTAGACTAGAATTGATCTAATCAAATCTCCCATCCTACCGAATCTGCAAGCAACCATTTTGTTAGAATTATGCATATCATAAAAAAATGTCAATTAAATTTATATGTACTTTTTATGCTCAGTTCATGAATAATTATGTCATAGTTATCTAATTAGAAAAATTCCAGGTCATTCTTTTCTACATCAGTTTTCCAATGAATGTACTCTTTCCCCAATCTGATATCTGAGATGAAAGTTATGGATTTCCAAAAATTCACTTCCATCCCCTTTTCTTTTGTTTTGCAAATGGATCTTGTTGAAATATTCCACAAACCCTTTAAATGGTACAAAAATAGAATTATGTAAAGGCACATCCTTCAAACCACTTTTCATGTGACCACCTCTCAAATACATGGGCTTAATCGCTCTTTAGTGACTTCCTCTATATTCTTCTACACAGGAGCTTGTTCGAACAAACTTTCTGGGGACTTGGTTACTTCTAGGATCTTCATGCCTCTAATCAACCCTTTTACCTTATCATGAGACCAACACTTGGGACTAATTCCTACAGACTTCGACCTTCGACTATTCTCCCTTTTCAATCTTCCAACTTCTCCCAGAGTAAACTTCACCAAACCCTTCTATTAACTCCACTAGTAGATCAGACGGTCGATATTTAATCTCTCGTTGAATAGATGATCCCACCCCATCTAGAGGCTTCAGCAAGATGAATGACCGTGACTTAATCAAGTGTCGATATGGAGGGTCCTTAATTAATTAGGTACTTTGATGCTCCAAGACTCCAAGACAATACAATTCTCATGTCGTTGAAATCCCACAGAGTTTTACTTGTCGAACTGATTACCATATCCTTCCACTGCTTAATCATATGGTCACGAAGAATCCTAGAGGGTCTTAGATCAATGGCCCACATGAATTTGTTACTCTGGGACTCTGAGAAAATACCACTCACAAGTTGCTCAAATCCTCCAGAGTTATGCATGTTGAACGGTCATAAAGTGGGTCATAAAGTGACAATGACAACTTTTCGTCGGTGTTAGAAGCAGGCCAAAGCAAAAAGCAAGGCGATTTTGGGAAAGAAGACATGCACGAGGAAAGAGACAACTAGAAGGAAATGAAGAACGCACACATGCATGGAATACCTAACGAAGTTAGGGTTAGGGTTTTTTCAATATATTGTAATGGCTGAAAATCCATAAACATATAAATAGAGATACTTAGGTCTCATAGGGGAGATCTGAAAGGTAGGGAAACGTAGAGACATAGAGAGACAAATACAAAGAAGCAGATGTTATGTAATATTTTGCTGTGTGACCTAATTTTGTAAGCTTTTGAGCTAGAGAGGACCGAGGAGGGTAGATCTTGAGGGTTAGATCACAGGTCGAGGAGCCTAGTGCGATCTAGTCTACCTCATAATAGATCTTAACCTGATTGAGAAGAGTTGTAAGCACACGACGCTGGAGTTTCAGAATGACTACAATAAAAGAGCTAAGAGGCAGATCTTTGTGGACATATCCCAAGAGGGGGTGAACCACAGTAACACCTGTTTTATGTGATTGAATGCATGTATTTATTTATTGTCTTAAGTAGATATTGATATGCTAAATGAATGAATTGTTATACTTCATGCTAATCGTAAATAACATTACAGTACGTTAATAAGTTACAATGGATATATCCATGTACCGTCCTCATATTGTCCCCTCAATCCTAGGCTGCAAACACATGATTATTTCAGCCACCCATTAAGACTATCTCGGGTGAGATGGAGCAGTGCACCTTGTGCGTTGCGTTGCCTTCTGGTTCACCAAGAGGGCCAATAGTTTTAGAGGCTTTTTTGGAACCTTAAATAGACATGAACCCTGGGTCACTCAATATGAACTCATACAATATATGTAACTAAACCAACAAATGATTATATTGTCATTGGTAGGAACAACAAAGTATTGAATAGATAAGATAGGTTGAAGATCTGTTAAATAGATACGTAATATCTGTGGGAGGAGGATCAAGAGAGTATTAAAGCAAACAAGAAACAAATTAGCTACTATAAGGGGATGTTGATACCGTGGAATCCCATAAAACTAGATATCAAAAGCTGGCTAAGGACAAAAGAGATGGAATTTGCATAGAAAGATAACATAAACCCTAGAATAACACCCCGCAAATATCTTGAGAAATACGTGTTTATTGATTTGCATGAAGTCTTTTTCTGTCATTTTCCACACTTATTGTAGTACTGGATACTAAGGTTGAAGGATAACCATGCAACGAACTAGATTCGATAGTTAGAGTCGACCCCAGTAAAGATTGAGCAGTTACAACATGTGAACAACAAATTCACCCACACAACAGACTTTTGGCTCGACAGTATTAGGGCAGGCTTTATAACAGATTTTGCAGTAGATACAACAAAGTCATACAACGCAGCAGAGCAATAGTTTCTATGTGCAACTCGAGGAAGGTACATTAGATCATTGTATACTTCTATCAAGATACTACTATACAACAAAGGTGTAATGACAATGGAGTTGGATAGCTAAACTTCCCTGCGTGCATGGGGGAAGGGGGGAAGCACTGACAGAAAAAGGAGAAATGGAAGAAGGAAAGGATAAGGGAAAGAAGGAGGAACCATTGGACACATTCATGATGGATTAATACTAGATCAAGCAAATCATGGCGACAGCTGGAAAGACGTGTAGCGAAGTACTCTCCAATACAAGGTGAATACAAAGAAGAGAGCCGCAACTGCGAGGGAAGGCTTGGCGGCTGATGAATAAGAGGTAGAGGATCTCCGGGCTGTGGAGAATATTGAGGAAATACTATGTGAAACATATGAGAGGAAGATGATAGGTCCAATAATGGGAAGAGAAGGAAACAATCCTATCCATATTAATGTCAGTGTGAAACCCAGAAACCCATGTGCAACAAATACAACGAAGAGAACACCACCATTTAGACAACCGAATTTTGGGAGAAGAAAGACAACATGAAGTACATATACACAAGGAACAACAACTGGAGGAGCCAGTTCAGGTAGCACTAGTCAAGTATCTACACCACACAGAGGTAGTAGTTCAACAACCAGAATGGCGGGACACGTTCCCACCATCAGGTTACCAGAATTTAAAGGGGAAGTGTCAAAAGACCCAGAGAAACATTTGTTCATCTGTGAGAAGGTTTGGGAAAAAAATAGATCACAGATGAAGATACTAAACTGGAAAAGCTAGCAATTACACTAAGGGATTTCACACTCAACTGGTATATGAGTTTAGATACAAACAATCCACCAGGGACAAACAAAACAATTGCAGACATCAAGAAATTGTTGATAAATGAGTTCTAGAAGCTGAGTTCAGAATAATAGTACATGAATGAGATGATCGAAATTAGACAAAAACCAGGAGAATCCATATGGGAGATTGACCAGAGATTCAAGTGACTAAAGGAAAAGTTGAAATATCTCATGACTGATATGGAACATAGGCACATGTTTGTCAATCCACTGCTACCCCCACTTAAAATACCCATTGCAACAACAAAAGTTTCAAATGCAGGAAGAGGCTCTGTAGGATGCCTTGCAATTGGAAGAAAACTAGTATCAACAGACAGATCCATCCATCGAAGACTTGAAGGATGATTTGAATAAATTAACGCTCCAACTAAACCAGAATAAAAGTAAGGACAAATGAGAAGTCATTTGGTGCACTACATGTAGGATGGAAGGGAACCACAAGAATGAATGTCCAACATTCACACAATATATGGCACCAAGAATTCCAAATCTGTTACCAACAGGAGCACTACAGTGTGAAATCTGTAATAAACTGATCCATGATCCATATCACTATCCAATGATGCAGAAATACCAGACAGTCCAAAAAAGTTCATATTGCAACTTTTGCAAGTCAGTGGGCCACGATGAAAAAAATTGTAGAACTATGGATTTGATGCGGGAGAGGACATCAGATGCATATAGAGTGCATGCATAAATGATGACTTGGCAAGATGCGCCACAATTTAACCAAGTCCCAACCCCATACAACACTATGCAGAAACAGTATAATATTGTGTAGCAACCATATAATACCGCACAACTGCATTATTATATGGTAATTAAAATGATTAAGAATGTTTAATGGTAATTAAAACTTATCTTTATTTCACATTTTAGAAATCCCACCTCAAACGACAACTTAAAATCCCGATATACAAAGTCACGAAATCTTTATTTAATTGCGATTAATTAAGGTTAAACATACTTAATATAATTTGTAGCCAGTCACATTTTTGGGAATCAGGGATTTATCACTCATCATGCCCAAAAAACCCCAAAGAATGAAGTTCTAAAACCATTAATTTCTTAAGCATGTTTAATTTAGCCTCTAACCAAATTCAGAGTTGATTCTCATGGTGTTTATGCCACCAAATAATTAAATGAATATATGCTCTATATAGCCATGATGTTATGTAGACTATTTGGAAAGAAAATCCCTACTCATTCCCGGTGGAATGGGTATCAATCATGCATGAGGTAGCTGAGGGTTTCACCTTCGATTGGGCTAAGATTCTGTCTGATAACCTAAACAAAGAGATTGTTGAGTACCAAATGAAAAATTCAAAAGGAAAACCTGTGTCTTTTTATATGTCTACATATGTGATGGATGCCATCTGTTATATGAATCCATTTCCATTGATGAATTGGAGCTGGAACCCAACCTGCACAAAACCTATCCATTTTTATCATTCTAAATTATGGGAAGAAAAGGTGAAAGATTTATTTTATGAAATCTTTCATGATGTAGTGATTCATGTGAATCAAACATTATATGGTTATCTACCCCCTCAAATTTCAGAGAAAATTATAGAAAACAATAAAACAATTGCAGATTGGTTTATTGAAGAGAATTTATCTTGTATCAGAGTTTTCAGATGTTCAATTCCCCCTCATGCTCTCCCAAAGTTTCTACCTAAGAGACTGGTGTGCAGAGAAGTGGCATACCAAATAATCATAGGAGGAATTGAAAAAGAAATAAAAGAAGTTCAAAAGAAATTCTGGCCATCTTTTCCTCTACAGGTTGGAAGGTTTTCACTACTAAATTTTGGCCATTCCAAGGTAGAAGCTGCAACATTAGAGGATGTTAACCTGGTGGACGTCAAGCTCAGAAGGAATGATCCATATCAAATTGTGGGAAATCACCTAGATTAATTTAATATGAAAACATATGAGCATGAAGACTCCCCCCTATGATGACATATTCAAAGGAATCAGAGTTTATGAGGAGGCACTAGATAGAGTCCAAGCATTACCCCCTAACCTATAGGCCAACTTTTTCACTTTCCAATAAAATAGACGAAGTGGGTTTCCCAAGATACTATAGGGACAATCGATAATCACTACTTCGGAAGAAGGAAGTATACTTCCTGGTCTTGAACCAAACTCCTTTGATAAACAAACTACTGAGGAAACCCCAAAGAATCCCGAAGTGTCTTCACAAGGATTAGAAACTTCGTAGGAAGAACATCTAGAGTCTGAAACAAAGTTTAAATCTGAGACACCTCTAAAACATAATCAAATGATATTTCATTTATCGTCAACTACTCCTCCTGATACCTCCAAAACAATAGAAGGAACGTATTTCAGAGAGTTGGAAAGTCCTATTACAACATTAATCCCTTTACAATCAAGTTTTGGGACTCCCATTCTTGAATTTATATACGTAAACGATCTTACTTTGATATCTATTGAAGAAGTACCTTCCTCTAACTTCTTTTTTAGTAAGAAGAGGAAGGCTATGGTGAAACAAAAAATCCACCCGAAAGAGGGTACAATGGTCAAAACGCACATAGTATTATTAGATAGGAAAAATTTGCAAGATGAATATTTTGCTACAGAGGTGGTAGGCTCTTTTGGAGCTTTTACAATGAACAACTTATTCTCTGTTGATAATTTGAAAGAAAGGATGAGGGAGAGGAATCAGATGATAAGTCAGTTGCGAGATCAAATAAAAAATACAAAGAATAATATCAAAAGCAAGGTCAATACAGGACTTGAAAAGGCTAGAGCTATTGATAGACAATAAATCCAACTGCTCAAGTCCATTCTTGTTCAGCGAGACGAGTTGGTTAAATAATTACAAAAAAAGGTAAGTTCCACTGAAAAAATGGTTTTAAATATAGCAGTGTTTCAGGCCCATGCACTGGAAGTGAATCAAAAGATGGAAACAACACAACAAAGCCTATTTTCTAAGGTAGGGATCATTCAAGATTATTTTCGGGAGATGGTTCAATCATTAAATAATATTGGTTTCAGATTAAAAGAGGTTACTGCAGCTCGAACCACCTTTCAAAAAGAAGTAGTATCTTTGGCCAAAGAAGAGGTACTAACAACTCCTAGATTGACTATCGCAAAAAATATCAGGGGTGATATAATACTAAAGACATGGGAGGCCAAAATAGTCGAGAGTAAAAGAATGGAAAAAGAAATAAAGGAGGATTGTGAAGAGGATTTTGATTTTCTAGATAAACAATCACTAGGCATTGGAAAGGACGATTGTTCTAGAGTACTAGGACAAATCAATGTTGTAAAGCATCAACCAAACATCAAAGAAAGATTAAATGAAGCTCAAATTGAAATTTCACAGTTGAAAAAGGTTGATGTCGCTCAAATGGATAGATGGATAGTAAAGCCAATTTTACAGTTGCAGTCTATAAATTTCAAGGGTAAAAGGATTAAAGACAGGTTGTCAAAATTACAAAGAAATATGTATCTTTTTGAGGAAAAGGATGTGACAGAGCCTTCAAGAATATTAGTACAATTTCTAAGAAGGTGTGTCGAGTGTCGCGAGCCAGGTGAAGGAAGTAATTCAAAGAATCGATGAAGTAACACATGCATGCCCGTTCAGCCGATATGAGAGAGAGCTAGAAAGTAACCAAGTGAAATGGTTCGAGTTTTTATTATGTAGCCATTACCACCTAGGAGTAAGAAAAATTCCAACCATATAGGGTTGGTAACCTTTTGTATAAATAGAATTTCAAAAGACTTAAAAATGACCTTTTTTGCTGATTGTAATAGAGAGATCTCTCCTTTTCGAGAATTAAGACAAATGCAGACTAGAGACTTCATATTTCCTCAATCTTGAGTTATGTGTTCTCTTGTTCTTTCATATTCCAACATCTTTATTTATATGTATTTGATGAATGCCTAATCACAACTTAGTACAACATCTACTGTGGTTATATGATTATTTAGTTATCTGATTGTTTACAGATTTTCCTCTGTATTGGCTATTAGCAAATACAAGACCCGTGAGTTAGTTAGATTACCACATTTTATGCTTGATTAAAAGTTTCACATCCATTTTTCTTCTTCTGTATCAAAGTGAGATTCTTATGTGATTGATGCCTCACTTTCTTTTAACATCTTTATGTTTTAATCTCATCACATTCATTATTTTCAAATTTGACTCTGATATGAAAAATGGCCTCTAAATTGTTATACCATTAATTCAATTTTAGGAACTTTTCTCATACAATTGAAATTAGAAAAAGAAAACATAAAAAACAACAGATCTTTTATCTTTCTTTTTTCCATGACTGTACCTATTGCAAGACAGCCTAATATTGAGCTTGGTCTCACAGATCAAACCAACATTGCTTCAACCTTGTTTAATACCATCTTAGATACTGCTAACACCCAGATTGAACTTGAACGTTCATGGGCAATGATTGAACATGACATAAGCATCTAGGAACATTGGGAAACTAGGAAAAGACAACTTAGAAATCAACCACAACTTCTTTCCCTAAAGAATTGATTTTCTTTTCATATCACAAACACTCTTTATTTTTCAGATACCTTAACATTATACTTTGAATCCTTAAGTATAAACTCAAGAACAACATCATTTTGGCATCATTGTCGGGGAACGAAGAAACGAAGTTATTTTTCCCTGGGGAAGAATGACATTGGTAAGCTTCTTTCTTTGAGAGTGAAAAAAGATTGAACACTTTATAAGGATATTTTTATCTTTCACTTGGCGACTCCATGATTAATAAACTGGAATTTAATCAAAAGAATACTAGAAAGAATCTAGATGATAAGCAGACCTCGCCTATATTCAATCTTGAAAAACTTTTGAAAACAAGAAGATACCTTAAACAAACTGCTTCATCAACAAGTAAGATTTATCAACCCAAATCCACAAAGTCAAATAATAAGGGTCTACTTGAACAGTCAAATAACCAACTCATTTTCAGAGAAACATCCATTGATAGAATTGAGACCCTATAACTTGAGTTGGTGTTACCTGAATTTAAAGATGAAACTTTTCCAATCGTCTCCTTCACCAACAGAGGTAAAAGAACTATCTCACTTCCTGCTTTGATTGATATTTCATCATTTCCCGAAATTCAGTCTACAACCTCTCAGAATTCAGAAGAATATATTGTATACCTTGACTCAACTCCTGTTGGTTCTCTTGTGTACACATCTTGTGAGTCCAAAGAAACCAGTCCTATTTTTCCAGTTCCCTATTTTTCAAATTTCCTGTCTCATGACAGTCAATTCTCTGAAACATTTCCCCTTTATCCAGACATAACTGAAAGGGCACCACACACCTTTAAAATTCTTCTATATAATCTCCAAGTTTCACCCTCTAAATTATCAATGGCTAAGGCCGGAGGAGGTTGTGGTGCTGGGGGAGGAAGGGGTGGTCAAGTACCACCCCCACCTCCTAGAATCTTTTCCAAAGTAGCTTCTAGGTATGCCCCTTTGGTCCTCCCAATCCCTCTCCATGATCTACCTAGAAATTGTATGAAAAATATGTTGAAATTTACTGGGAAAGGAGATTTGAATGCTACCGAACACATTAATTTCTTTGACCAATTTATTGATATCCTTGGTCTCGAGCACGAGGATGTTTATTCGAGGCTTCTCATTCAAACTTTTGAAGGTCAGGTGAGAACCTGGTTACGAGGACTACTGGCAGGATCCATAGGATCATATGATGAGTTGGAAAATTCTTTTATCAAACAATGGGGAGAAAGGAAAGATCATCTTTATTATCTAACCAAGTTTGGAGCTTTTAGAAAGAAAAATTCAGAATCAGTTCTTAATTTTACCCAAAGATTCAATAAATTATATAATAAAATTCCAGCTTAGGTTAAACCTTCCCAACCTGCAGCGAAAGTAACTTTTGTTGGGGATTTTGATCTGGATTTTTCTCTACTATTAAGAGAAAGGAGATCTGTTGAAATCACTAAAATGTAGGGTGACATTGTAGAAATCAAATCAAACATGATGGCATCAGGAAAGTTAAAAGAAAAAATTGAAATGGGAAATAAAGAAACTAGACGATACATAGAAATGGTAAGACCCTCTGGATCTGGGAGGTCTTGAGAAGATAAGATGGACGACATGGGGAGAATAATCAAATAATTGTCGATTAAAATCTTGATAATGGAATTGGACCAATCAAAGAATGATCAGTTCCCTAGAAAGGATTTCAGAAGGAATCCTAACCCTCAATTACAAAAAAGACAAATTAAGAATGAAGAACAAAAGATTCAAGCCCCCTGTTGTCGCAAGAGTTGACTCTAGGCTGTAAAGGAGCCAAGCCTTAGCACATTTTTAAAAGAAATAAATCTTGTTAATTTGTCAGTCATAGGAGGCTTCTAGAACGAGGTTGAAAATAGTCATTCCACTCATTTATAGATCAGAAACGAAAAGGCATGATCTCGTTTGTCTAATTCATTTTAAAAAATCATGAGGATGGATAGCAGATAGGGGATGAACAAAACTGAAAGAAAAATCCAAGCATCTGGTCTTCCTTTCAATAGAAGAAATAACACTAAAACTTCAAATATCTGAACACTGGTCTTGTCTCACTCATAGAAAGACAGAGGAAAGGTTGTGAACAAATAAAAATTGTAAATGAGGAAAAACGGTTAAGGTGCAGGTCTTGTTCTACTCACGGAAAAATAGAGGAAAACCTGCACATTAAGGGATGCGTCAAATAGCTACAACAGAGGTAGTACTGAATTGTAACCATTACAAGCTGAAATAATGAATGTAAGGAAGAAAGTGCAGTGATGAAAACTTCAGAAACAATAATATAGGAAGAAAACGGAATTAGACAGTGACAAAGTATAGAATCTCTTAGCATTTTGTTCTATATTTTCTGAAAAAATACATTACAAAACCCAGCCTCTAAAAAGGCTCCCTGGATGTCCTCTGCCCCTCTATTACATACAACAATTATTTAAAAGAAAAAATCTAAGAACAAATCTCTTTGCGTTCCGGGAATCTGAAACAGTTCGCCTTCATGGAAAAATGAGACTGGCAGGTGCCTCTGCCAACACTTTGAACCGTTACTAATCATGGATTATTGCTTTGTAACGCTAATACTCGGTTCCTCGTCTGAAACGAATATAGTCCACGGTACATCAACATGTCTTTGGATATTTGAACCTTTACAATCCCACTTTTACTGTCGAACCAAAACCCAATTGGCAAAACCCTCAGCAGCTTAATGAACTCGTGGTTTTTCCAGGGTATCATATGGAAGGTTTTCCATACAATCTCTATCCAGTTCTATAAAAATTCTCATGAAACCATCATTTGGCTGTGCATGACAGTGAAATCTTTTAAGTCTGGTCCATGCTTCAAGAAGTGTCTTGTGTTGGCGTAGCATCAAATATGCAAGAACAATTGTTGTGCTATGGCTTTTGCCTTCGAAGCAGTGCACAAGAACCTTTCCCCCATTTCTTTCAACCTTCTCTATGAAATCAGATGCATCATCAAAAATATAGCTAATATTTGCATCATCAACATCAGATATCTCAAAAATTTTATACTAAAAAAGGTCCGTATATTGTGCTTCTGACTGGCCGTGCTCATTAGCACAGAGGCATAGGACATGAGTGATTGAGATGCCAAAGCCATTCTTTCTATAAGGTGTTCCAACCTCACCTTTAATTCATAACTGTCTATGACATTTTGTGAATCACCTCCTTCAAAAAAGCCGGTGATGAAATTCATTTCATGGCATAATTTAATCACTTCCATTCCAAGCATTTCATTCCAATGCTCCAATGCCTTGCTTAGCTCACTATCAAAACTTTGCAATCTTGTTCAAGTCCTTCAATTTAACTGTCATGCGCATACTGTGAAATGAATCACCATTTCCTTTTGGATATATTCCATGACAGTTGTCTTGAAAAAATGGTGACATTTCTAAGTTGTCCTGATAAGGTGATTTTGAGAATGGATTGCTGAGGAGGTCCTGTGAATCTGTGCCACTGGTATATGCAATATCTTGAGGCTCTGAGCTTTGCCCATTTTTCAAGCATTCCTTACCTGCGACAGGTGACTGGCAAGAAAGATTGTGAAATGATGAGTACAGGTGACTTGATTTAGTGGCCCCAGCATCTTCTTTCTCATCATCCCCTGGAAGATATTTGCTTATTAATGATAGAAATTTCTTCATCAAAACATCCAATTTATAGTGAATCTTGAGTATGAATGGTTGCAACCTTTGCATTTCCCTTAATCCACCACGGAAGCTAGCTTGAAACTCGTGCACAATTTTGCCTTGGTCAATATCTCCAGACACAAATTGATCCATAGATTTGACTGTTGTTTCTGAAATGTGACAGCCAAGCGTTTCCCATGATATCTCATGTAGAAAATATGTAGCAAGTTGTAAACTATTTAGTAACAACTCGACTAATTTTGGATACTGTGAAATATCAGACAACCTTTTGCCAGTAGGACATCTTGGAACTCCGGAATCAATTGCCACAATATGAAAATCACTAGCACAGTTATTTTGATCTTCAATGGGAAGGAAAAATCCTTCGGAAGTAGTCTGATTAGCAGTGTAATCTAAAATTTGTGGAATGAAGGTTATCATGTCAGAATTAGACATGTTCCCCACATCAAAACTTTTCCTTCTATGGGAAAATGAACTTCCCTTGTTTTTTCGAGGCGGAGACTTGACATTTCCTAGTACTGAAGCTACTCTGTTCCCAAATTCCAGCTCTTCAGTGAATAAAAGATTTGCTGGATTCCCACGCCATCCAAGCTGGCGGCATGGAAGGCGATCTTCATTTCTGAGGACTAGATCTAGAATCAAAATCCTGCTAAGTGACACTGCAGTTTTTTGAGCTGCTTCCTGAGAGTCAAAAGTATGGGGACTTTGCAGCAAGGGATAGCCATGCACATAACTTTTTGTGAAAATCGAAAGATTTCAACAGCTTGCAGCTCTTAGATTCCACTTCCGCGGAGGTGTGACTAGACTGGTTGATCTGTCTCGGGATCATGTCTAGTATTTCTTTTTCCTGCCGGATTTCTTGTGCTTTGGGCTACTCTATTTTGACAACGTTCGCATGATGTCCTTGGTTAGGGTTTTGTGAGACCTTCAGTTCATTTAGGATATAATTTGGATCCGTTGCGAACCGAGATGCCTTGGCGATTCGAACCTACGACCGACGATCCAAGTTTCTCATGGTAACCTCCTCTTCTTCTCCAGACATCATCATTGGCATTGAGGATCCCGTCACCCAAGGAATCGTGCACCACGTCTCGATTGACAGACAAAGAACATTTGAATTCATGCCCGAACTCCTCTCTGTCATAGATAGGTCTCGCATGTAGGGGGTTACGAATAATAATCTGGCTCATCTGCCGCGGCCTGTAGCAGCCCTCCGAACTATTACAAATCGTTTCGACAAGTGGAGCATTGATAATTCCTTTGATGTCGAAACGCTTCCATCAACACTTTAAACGCTACCTGACTATTCTCTGCCTCTCTGATTATTCACTGATCTCGTTCTGACCTCTTTCTCTGCCAGTCTGGACAAGAGTAACGACTCTTGGCGCGCATAGATTTTTAATCAAAACTTTAATTTGCCTCATGTCCACGCAAAACCCTAACGCATGCAACCAACGAGGCATTGCATTCGAGCGAGATCTTCTCCGGGAATCATCAAATATATCATGTTATCACATATGACATCTATGGGGAAGTATTGCTCTACTAAATCATTTTTTTCCAGCAGTAACACGTCTAACACATCCCCCGGATGACTTAGATAAATGCAGGTGGAATAGCTTGCTCTCTTCTATGATTTCGTGTACCATCTTAACCATTCCTGCTTTTGCTTGCAATGCATTGTAGAGCCTTATTCTAGGCAACTGACTGGCAATGAGACCAAACCCGAGATGAACTTTTCTGAATTCTTATTTTAGATATTCCGTGTCAATTCCCAGGCTAAGACTCATCAGTGTTTTCAAGAGCACATGAAATGCTATATTTTTAGTTTATTCTTAGATGTAAATCAGTTGATCGTCCTTCGAGTTTGTCATAGAACTCAGAATGTATTTCTCTATATCCACAGTTATCTTCTCTTTCAGCTGTGGAGATTTGAGAAAGCCTCCTATGAGGCCGTGCAACTTCTTCTGCGAGTTCCCACTCAGCATGAGTATTGAAGACTTCCTCATGAGCTCATTGAGTGATTTCGGATAAGAGGGAACCAACATCCTGCCATCGTTTTTTGTAGAACCACCCTGCTTATTTTTGAACATTTCAATCTCCTATAGAAACCAACTTGAAGAAGAGAAAGTGAAAAATAAATATCCATTGGAACTCCATCAATTTTCGCTCTTCCATTTCTGGCTAGACTTGGACTTGGACTTGCACATGAGAGCAGCCTCGTACACCTTCACCTTGGGCACCGAATGGCAATAATAAACGAGATATGGAAACATGCTTTGATGGCATGAAACCGACCTCGTCACTGAAAAACATAGATGATGCCTTTCTCATCATCTCTTCCTCAACATTAACATCAGCCTGATAGAATTTCACAATCATATGCCATTCACTCGCTTCCAATCTAATTTCTATCCAACGCTCGGTAGCTTCCAACTTTCGGTCATGCCACCATATTCTGCAATCAAATTTTCTTTGTCTGATTTCTGATCACATGTTTCTTCACCCGATCTAAAAAGAACTGAATACACCAATGCTCTAATACAAAATGTTAGAATGGGAAACAAGAGCAACATAAATCACACAGTGGCCTTAACCAATTGTAGAGAGACTGGGGATGAAATAACAAATCTATACAATTTGAAAGTGTTATTGAAATAGATGAAACTAGCATCATATTTTGCTCCTTTCGTGTCATTTTGTCCAAGCCCATTATTCTACTGAGAACCCATTTCAACACCTTACTAACAATCGACCTTCTTAAATCACATATAAAATCTCAATGTGGTTTATCAAATTACTCTCAGGCATCGTCCAATCCTTGGCTTGAATAATCTTGAGATCCATCTCCCAAAGTAACTGAGAGACATTATTCAACAAGTCAAACCAGTCCTCCAAACAAGTTTGGCAGAGTTAAACCTGCTTTGGCTTTGGCTCCCTATTTGCCACATAGTAAAATGAAGCAGAGCTTAGAGGACAGACTGATGTGAGGCCCATCTTATTGGCGAAGCCAGAATATTACTTAACACCATTTCCCATCTGTGGATAAGTCTGCTCTGACGACCGAGAGAGCATCTGAGCAAGCAATCCGAACACCCCGAGCCTGCAAGCCACTTGGAAACCAAATATATGATCTAATGGTGAGCTTTGATCTTGAGCCAAACCACAAAAGGAGATCTTTGTGTGAGAGAAGCCACGACCGCATGCTTCCTCTTGAGCATCACAGTCAATTTTGATATTTGTTACAACATCGGCTCCAACTAGGGATGGTACTTTCTCGTAAAGTGTCGAGAATAGTAGACCAAGTGCCTATATCCATTGGGCAACGCTACGAAATCACCCTTATCACATCCTGAACGCTGTCACTTTACTTGTATCTTTGCGGAAATAAAAATTGCTTATTCATCCATTGGGCTATGGAGTCGTAATGCTTTATAACAAAACCATATTGGATTCAAAACTGAAATGAAAACATATTGAAAACCACCACTGTAATCTAGTGCTTGAAGTCAAGATTATTTATATACATCACCTACTCTAACTACTGAAAGATTTCCAGAATCAAATGATACAAAAATGCCAGTGAAGCCAATCCAATAATTTCCTGCATATTCAAAACTTTCTCACACTTCCTTCGAGCAGGCTGAAAAAGGAAATTGACAATCCCCATCTGACCTATTGGTGATCATGGATTGCAAACCTTTCATCAATTCTTGTAACCAAATATTCCTGACATAGCATATTCCTCCATTAAATGAATCCAAAAGATCAACAAAAGGGTCTTGGAAAGATATATCGTCCTGAGGTTTTAAAACATCCAGGACTACTCCATGTTCTGATTTATGATGCTTAGGATCATTAAACATGGCAACCATATCTTTTTCATGAATCAAAGCAGAATCTAAAATATGATCTTCTAGCAGAAAATCGTCATAAACAGGTTCACTAACTTGCTGTAAAGTTCCATGGAATAGATGACTGTCACCATTTAAAAATAGATTTACATTTTCAGGGTTGGAAGAAATTTGACACTCATATCTGGGACTGTGTGAAAGCTATAAATCTGTGTGAGTAGGGGCTGCAACATAGTTGTGCAGGGGCATACCCTTATTTTCCCTAGTTAAAGGAGAAGGTGGTCTCTTTATTTTCTGAATAAAACCACAATCATTCCTTTCTATCTCTTTTGCAGGTTGACCGTGATGCAGAATATCTTCTTCTTGAGTAAATTCACAAGATCCAACATCTTTATGAGCCAACTCCTCCTCATACTGCTCATCTTCATCAACTTGAGAAATTTCTATTTTTTCTTCCTCCTCCTCAAGAGGACTTGTATCACAACAATCTTGAAAAATGATTTTAGCAGAATATATCCTCTTACAATGTTGATGAAAAAGTGTGTGAAAACATTTCAATGAAGGAATACTGGAATGGGGTAAAGATTTATACCAGAGTCTAGTATCTCTCTCCAATGAAAACATAAACAATTTCATGAGGACATCTTCATGATGTACATTTAATTCTTGCATGAACTTGTGGAATTCAAACAAATGTTGACCAGGAATGTCGTCCTCATCTTCCCCAAATTTAGGAAGGATATCCCCCCAAATTTTAATGTTTGGAATAGTGTTTGGAAAGCCATAAACATTTGTAAAGTCCAGAGGGGCAAACCTTGCAGCAATTCGAGCAGTGAACGAATTCGACATTTGAGACCAGTGGAGTCACCAACAAAATCATGTAGAGTCTACGAACCAAGGAGTCGCCAGGTGAATGATCACAACCAATTGAATTCCTATCCCTTGTTCACCATCAAGAGACAGATCTGAACTTTGTTGTATCCCAAGGAAGATAACTTCATCCTCCGTCCCCAACAACGGCGCCAGAAAATGTTGTCGCAAGAGTTGACTCTAGGCTATAAAGGAGCCAAGCCTTAGCACATTTTTAAAAGAAATAAATCTTGTTAATTGGTCAGTCATAGGAGGCTTTTAGAACTGGGTTGAAAATAGTCATTCCACTCATTTATAGATCATAAATGAAAAGGCATGACCTCGTTTGTCTAATTCATTTAAAAAAATCATGAGGATGGATAGCAGATAGGGGATGAACAAAACTGAAAGAAAAAGCCAAGCATCTGGTCTTCCTTTCAATAGAAGAAATAACATTGAAACTTCAAATATCTGAACACAGGTCTTGTCTTACTCATAGAAATACAGAGGAAAGGCTGTGAACAAATAAAACTTGTAAATGAGGAAAAACGATTAAGGCACAAGTCTTGTTCTACTCACGACAAAACAGAGGAAAAACTGCACATTAAGGGATGCTTCAAATAGCTATAGCAGAGGTAGTACTGAATTGTAACCATTACAAGCTGAAATAATGAATGTAAGGAAGAAAGTGCAGTGATGAAAACTTCAAAAACAATAATACAGGAAGAAAACAGAATTAGACAGTGACAAAGTATAGAATCTCTTAGCATTTTGTTCTATATTTGCTGAAAAAATACATTACAAAACCCTGCCTCTAAAAAGGCTCTCGGGCTGTCCTCTGCCCCTCTGTTACATACAAAAATTATTTAAAAGAAAAAATCTAAGAACAAATCTCTTTGCATTCTGGGAATCTGAAACGGTTCGCCTTGATGGAAAACTGAGACTGGCAGGTGCCTCTGCCAACACTTTGAACTGTTACTAATCATGGATTATTGCTTTGTAACGCTAATACTCGGTTCCTCATCTAAAATGAATATAGTCCACGATACATCAACATGTCTCTGGATATTTGAACCTTTACAATCCCGCTTTTACTGTCGAACCAAAACCCAATTGGAAAAACCCTCAGCAGCTTAATGAACTCGTGGTTTTTCCAGGGTATCATATGGAAGGTTTTCCATACAATCTCTATCCAGTTCTATAAGAATTCTCATGAAACCATCATTTGGCTGTGCACGACAGTGAACTCCTTTAAGTTTGGTCCATGCTTCAAGAAGTGTCTTGTGTTGGCATAGCATCAAATATGCAAGAACAATTGTTGTGCTACGGCTTTTGCCTTTGAAGCAGTGCACAAGAACCTTTCCCCCATTTCTTTCAACCTTCTCTATGAAATCAGATGCATCATCAAAAATATAGCTAATATTTGCATCATCAACATCAGATATCTCAAAATTTTTATACTTAAAAAGGTCCGTATATTGTGCTTTTGACTGGCCGAGCTCATTATCACATAGGCATATAACATGAGTGATTGAGATGCCAAAGCCATTTTTTCCAGAAGGTGTTCCACCTCACCTTTAATTCATAATTGTCTATGACATTTTGTGAATCACCTCCTTCAAAAAAGTCTGTGATGAAATTCATTTCATGGCATAATTTAATCACTTCCATTCCAAGCATTTCATTCCAATGCTCCAATGCCTTGCTTAGCTCACTATCAAAAATTTGTAATCTTGTTCAAGTCCTTCAATTTAACTGTCATGCGCATACTGTGAAATCAATCACCATTTCCTTTTGGATATTTTCCATGACAGTTGTCTTGAAAAAATGGTGACATTTCTAAGTTGTCTATATAAGGTGATTTTGAGAATGGATTGCCAAGGAGGTCCTGTGAATCTGTGCCACTGGTATATGCAAGATCTTGAGGCTCTGAGATTTTCCCATTTTTCAAGCATTCTTTACCTGTGATAGGTGACTGGCAGGAAAGATTGTGAAATGATGAGTACAAGTGATTTGATTCAGTGGCCCCAACATCTTCTTTCTCATCATCCCCTAGAAGATATTTGCTGATTAATGACAGAAATGTCTTCATCAAAACATCCAATTTATAGTGAAGTTTGAGTATGAATGGTTGCAACGTTTGCATTTCCCTTAATCCACCACGGAAGCTAGCTTGAAACTCGTACACAACTTTGCCTTGGTCAATATATCCAGAGACAAACTGATTCATAGATTTGACTGTTGTTTCTGAAATGTGACAGCCAACCTTTTCCCATGATATCTCATGTAGCAAATCTATAGCAAGTTGTGAAATATTTAGCAACAACTCGACTAGTTTTGGATACTGTGAAATATCAGACAACCTTTTGCTAGAAAGAGGACGTCTTGGAACTCCAGAATCAATTGCCACAATATGAAACTCACTAGCACGGTTATTTCAATCTTCAATGGGAAGGAAAAATCCTTCGGAAGTAGTCTAATTAGCAGTGTAATCTAAAATTTGTGGAATGAAGGTTATCATGTCAGAATTAGACATGTTCCCCACGTCAAAACTTTTCCTTCTATGGGAAAATGAACTTCCCTTGTTTTTTTGAGGTGGAGACTTGACATTTCCTAGTACTGAAGCTACTCTGTTCCCAAATTCCAACTTTTCAGTGAATAAAAGATTTGCTGGATTCCCACGCCATCCAAGCTGGTGGCATGGAAGACGATCTTCATTTCTGAGGACTATATCTAGAATCAAAATCCTGCCAAGTTCCACTGCAGTTTTTTGAGTTGCTTCCTGAGAGTCAAAAGTATGGGGACTTTGCAGCAAGGGATAGCCATGCATGTAACTTTCTGTGAAAATCGATAGATTTCAACAACTTGCAGCTCTTAGATTCCACTTCTGCGGAGGTGTGACTAGACTAGTTGATCTATCTCGGGATCGAGTCTGGTGTTTCTTTTTCCTTCCGAATTTCTTATGCTTTGGGCTGCTCTGTTTTGACATCGTTTACATGATGTCCTTGGTTAGGGTTTTGTGAGACCTTTGGTTCATTTCAAATATAATTTGGATCTATTGCGAATTGATATGCCTTGGCGATTCGAACCTACGACCGACGATCCAAGTTTCTCATGGTAACCTCCTCTTCTTCTCCAAACATCGTCGTTGGCGTTGAGGATCCTGTCACCTAGGGAATCACGCACCACGTCTCGATTAACAGACAAAGAACGTTTGAATTCATGCCCAAACTCCTCGCTGTCAAAGATAGGTCTCGCATGTAGGGGGTTACGAATCATCATCTAGCTCATCTGTTGCGGCCTGTAGTAGCCCTATGAACTGTTACAAATCGTTTTGACAAGTGGAGCATTGATAATTCCTTTGATGGCGAAAGGCTTTCGTCAACACTTTAAACGCTACCTGACTATTCTCTGCCTCTCTGATTATTCATTGATCTTGTTCTGACCTCTTTCTCTGCCATTCTGGACAAGAGTAACGACTCTTGGCGCGCATAGATTTTTAATCAAAAATGTAATTTGCCTCATGTCCACGTGAAAACCTAATGCATGCAACCAACGAGGCATTGCATTCGAGCGAGATCTTCTCCGAGAATCATCAAATCTATCATGTTATCACATATGACATCTATGGGGAAGTATTGCTCTGCTAAATCATTTGTTTCCAGCAGTAACATGTCTAACACATCCCCCAGACGACTTAGATAAATGCAGGTGGAATAGCTTGCTCTCTTCTATGATTTCGTGTACCATCTTAACCATTCCTTCTTTTTCTTGCAATGCATTGTAGAGCCTTATTCCAGGCAACTGACTGGCAATGAGACCAAACCCCAGATGAACTTTTCTGAATTCTTATTTTAGATATTCTGTGTCATTTCCTGGGCTAAGACTCATCAGTGTTTTCAAGAGCACATGAAATGATATATTTTTAGTTTCGTCTTAGATGTAAATCAGTTGATCGTCCTTCCAGTTTGTCATAGAACTCAGAATGTATTTCTCTATATCCACAGTTATCTGCTCTTTCAGTTGTGGAGATTTTAGAAAACCTCCTATGAGGCTATGCAACTTATTCTGCGAGTTCCCAGTCAGCATGAGTATTGAAGACTTCCTCATGAGCTCGTTGAGTGATTTCGGATAAGAGGGAACCAACATCCCGCCATCGTTTTTTGTAGAACCACCCTGATTATTTCTGAACATTTTAATCTCCTATAGAAACCAACTTTAAGAAGAGAAAGCGAAAAATAAATATCCATTGGAACTCCATCAGTTTTCGCTCTTCCATTTCTAGCTGGACTTGGACTCGGACTTGCACATGAGTGCGGCCTCATACACCTTCACCTTGGGCACCGAATGAAAATAATAAATGAGATATGGAAACATGCTTTGATGGCATGAAACTAACCTCGTCACTGAAAAACATAGTTTTTTCCTTTCTCATCATCTCTTCCTCAGCATCAACATCATCCTGATAGAATTTCACAATCATATGCCATTCACTCGCTTCCAATCTGATTTCTATCCATCGCTCGACAACTTCCAGCTTTCGGTCATGCCACCATATTTTGCAATCAAATTTTCTTTGTCTGATTTCTGATCACATGTTTCTTCACCCGATCTAAAAAGAACTAAATACACCAACGCTCTAATACAAAATGCTAGAATGGGAAACAAGAGCAGTAGAAATCGCACAGTGGCCTTAACCAATTGTAGAGAGACTGGGGATGAAATAAAAAATCCAGGCAATGTTGAAAGTTTTATTGAAATAGACGAAACTGGCATCATATTTTGCTCCTTTCGTGTCATTTTGTCCAAGCCCATTGTTCTACTGAGAACCCATTTCAACACCTTACTAACAGTCGACCTGCTTAAATCACATATAAAATCTCAATGTGGTGTATCAAATTACTCTCAGGCATCGTCCAATCCTTGGCTTGAATAATCTTGAGATCCATCTCCCAAAGTAACTAAGATACATTATTCAACAAGTCGAACCGGTCCTCCAAACAAGTCTGGCAGAGTTAAACCTTCTTTGGCTTTGGCTCCCTATTTTCCACATAGTAAAATGAAGCTGAGCTTGGAGGATAGGCTGATGTGAGGCCCATCTTATTGGCAAAGACAAAATATTACTTAACACCATTTCCCATCTGTGGATAAGTTTGCTCTAACGACTGAGAGAGCATCTGAGAAAGCAATCCGAACACCCTGGGCCTACAAGCCACTTGGAAACCAAATCTATGATCTGATGGTGAGCTTTGATCTTGAACCAAACCACAAAAGGAGATCTCCGTGTGAGAGAATCCATGGCCACATGCTTCCTCTTGGGCAGCATAGTCAATTTTGATATCTGTTACAACACCCCCTTTAAAAATAAAAATTTTATAGGAGGAGAAGACATGCAAAATTTTGAGTTAGAAGAAGATATAAATAATCTTAGCGATGATTATCAAGAACCTTATTTGATGAGACAAGATTATGAAAAATATTTAAATATAGAATACAGGTCTGAAAATGATGAGAATATAAATAATATAGATGATTCATCTTATCAAGTAATCGATGATAATATAATGGTTGAACTCCAATATAAATACAATATAAGGCCTATAAATAGAAATATCACAACCACCCCATCGAAGAAAATTCTATTGAGAGGGGAAACAGATGAGGCAGCTTCAAAATCTGCTGAAAAACAGATTGTTAAAACCAAGACTGCTGACACATGGTATAACAAGACAAATCCAACATAAACACTGGCTATTAATACAAGGAAAGAGGAGGTTCTTGTAGCTGAAACAAAAACATCACAAATTAATAAACTAGAAAAGAAAGGAATAGAAATCCAAACCAAATAAGTTGATAAGACAACGGGAAATTTCAGTCTAGAAAATGAAATTAATAAAATCAAAATCCCTATACCTCTGGTTGAACTGGAAAAAAACCTAGTATACGGAAAGAAAATTGCTAAAATGATTAATTTTTCAGATAATGAAGGTTAGGATGACGTTATAAATTTAGAATATGATAAGCCTAATATAATTTTTGGTCCACATTTTGAAGGTGTCAGAGATATTCTCGCGCCTTTCTATATTACGCTAACTATGCACGATCACCTACTCCATAATTGCATGTTGGATTCTGGAGCTTCTCACAATGTAATGCCCAAATCCATTATTAAAAGAGTTGGTATCGAAATCACTTGACCATATGGAGATTTGTATTCTTTTGATTCGAGAAAGTTTAAATGTATAGGTATGATAAAAGATTTAGTAGTTAATCTTGCACAAATTCCAGTAAAAAGCGTCATGATGGATGTGGTTGTCATTGATATACCTCCAAACGATGGCATGTTGTTATCCAAGTCTTTGGGTGCCAAACTTGAAATATCCCTCGAACTCGACATGACATATGTCACAATCCCAATCTTCGGTGGACAGTTCACTTGCTTGTACAAAGAAACAAGGTTGGTGTTTACAGTAAGTGATCTATTGAACCCAAATAACTACCCTATTTATATTTCCGATCAGGATTTAGGGAATTTTATTTTATCCATTGATGATGATTTAGACATATGTATAGAAGAAAATTGTACAAAAAAAGAAAAAGAAGAAAAGATACGTACAAATGTATATAGTTTTGGAGTTTAGAAAATGTATTTTGATGGTGCTTCATCTTGTGAAGGAGCAGGTCCAGCTGGAGTGTTGTTTGTGGCACCCAATGATGAGTTCATTATTCCTTTTTCTTACATATTACAGTGGGATATAGATCACACTAACAATATATGTGAATATGAGGCCCTAGTCTTAGGATTAGAAGCTTCCAAAAAATTAAAGATTAAGAACTTAGAAGTCTATGGTGACATTGAACTGATCATAAAACAAATTAATCATCAATACAGGGCTAAGAACCCAAGATTGAGATATTATAGGAACTATTCTTGGGATCTAATCGAGAATTTTTTCTCATCGTTTAATGTTCATTACATCCCTAGAACTGAGAATCAACGGGAAGATTCATTGGATAAAGCGGCCTCAACCTTTCTGCCTCCAACTATTTTCAAGCTTAAATACCATATAGAGATGAGGCATAGACCTTCCATACCAAATAATATTCAACATTCACATTTTTTTGAGGATGATGAACAAATCAGGAAATTTTTATAAGTGGTGGATGACTTTGCTGAAACACATATCGACCAAGAAAATCAGAATGATCCCGCTTGGATTATGTAGGAAGGGAAAGATCCTCAAGAATTTCATAATAAGATTTCCAATCATCATATGCTTATTTTGAAAAATAATCAGATCCCCAAAGGTATGATCCCCTTAGAGAGGTTATTTAATCATGACGACATTCCTTTGAAGTCCACTTTAAAACCTCAACCAGAAGAAGTTAAAGATTGTGATATAGGCACCAAAGAAAATCCTAGGTTGGTAAAATTATCGAAGTACCTTCCTCCTAAAATAAAAAGTATAAATGTTGAGTTTCTTAGACAGTATAAAGATGTTTTTTCTTGGTCCTATGATGAATTAATAACTTATAACACCGCTATAATGGAACACAAAATTCCTCCGAATCAAGGTGTCAAACCATTCAGGCATAAGCTCAGATAGATTAATCCTATATTTCTTCCTCTGATAGAGAAAGAGTTAAGGAAAATTTTGGATGCCAAGATCATTGTCCCACTCGGATACTCTGAGTGGGTAGCTAATTTAGTTCCAGTAAGAAAGAAAAACGGTGAAATCAAACTGTGCGTAGACTTCATTGATTTAAACAGATCATCACTCAAAGACAATTATCCATTGCCTAAAATGGATCACGTTTTAGAGAAAGTAGTAGGAGCTAATATAATGTCTATGATTGATGGATTTTCGAGCTACAATCAAATTTCAATACATCAAGATGATAAAGAGAAAACTGTGTTCACTACCCGTCGGGGTACCTTTGTGTATGATAAAATGCCTTTCGGTTTAATGAATGCAGGAGAAAATTTCCAACGAGCTATGGACATCTCCTTCGTCAGTGAAAGAGATAAGTTTGTTGTTATTTATATTGATGATCTAACTGTTTTTTCTAAATCTGATGCAGAACATCTAGTACACCTCAAGCAAACTTTCAAAAAATGTTGCAAATTTGGTTTGTCTCTGAATCCCAAGAAATCTCATTTTGCAATGAAAGAAGGTAAAATCTTGGGGCATATAGTGTCTAGGGATGGAATTAAAATTGACCTGAAAAGGATTGAAGCAATAGCTACTATTAATATTCCTAGGAATGAGAAAGAAATTCAGTCATTTTTAGGGAAAATAATTTTTTTGAGAAGATTCATTCCAAATTTCACTGAAATCGTAAAATTGATTACAGATATGCTCAATAAGGGCAGCGAGATAAAGTGGAAAAGCAAGGCTATGGAATAATTTGAATGTATTAAGAGGGTCATAGGTGAAGCACCAGTACTGTGTTGGCAACCAATAATAATTTTTTTTTAATTGCCCTAGAAAAGGTTTCCTACACCTAATTGTCTTCAAAATCGACAAGTCATCGTCGCATTTTGCAACTAGACATTGTTTTCATTTCTTGCAACAATTGCAATTTGATTTCGTTTCAGTTTTCACAACTGAAAGTGTGAAAACTTCTCCATTGTTGTTTGGACTGTCATAGTCTTTTATTGATTTTCTGAAAGATGCTTTACCATTGGCTTATTGTATGACTATGAAATGATATCCATTCACTTTGATTGCGCAACTTGATTTCTTTGGTAAATTATTGAAAATTTTAAGTTATGAGTTATGTTTGATTTCATAAGGGTCATGGTTGATTTTATATTTGATACGATTCTTATTGTTTTGAGCTCTTAACTTATCGATTTCATATAGTCATTGGTTGCAATGTTTTTACACTTTAATTATGCAAAAAACGCATGGGTCATATATCAATTTGGTTTCATATTGGAGTGGCGATGTTTTACACTTGTCACATTGGTAAAACCTTTGGATGTCATGTTGAATCGAACTATACACTTGGCGCATGAATTTAACAAATGGTATTTGTTGTATGTTTGGTCGATGGCATGTTGATGTGGTTGTACACCGATTTGGGTTGGCCGATTAATATGTTCAAACGTTATGATGACTGATGGGAAAGCATTGTACCCATCCATTAATGCACTGCATGGCGGTGGTAATCCCACCACCTTCACACGCATTATGTTTATTCACTCCCCTTTGAACGCCTGTAGCTGTTAAACCCTATCGTTTTTACTCTTGCGTGTTGTATGTTTAAATCCAAACCTTATCATGAACAGAAGCCATGGCTCCTATCGTAAGAGATGAGCCCAACGGGTGTCAAGCATTGCTGATGTTTGATGGCACTTATAACAACCTCGAAAATTTTGGGTGGCTCCCATTTATAAATAAGTTCGATGGTTACAATCCTATCGTGGCTCGGCAATTTGCATTATCATTCGATAGTTGCCGAGCCAAAGTTGGAGATGTTCAACTTGAAATTAATGAACAGTTTCTTAGCTCGGCAACCAGCCTTCCTGTTACAGGACAGAAGTGATCCAAAAGTTGCAAGGTAGATGATGTCCCATGGACATTGTTATTCTAGTCTCGAACGGTGAACTCCTGCGAGAAAGGCTTACCTGCAAAAATGTTGAAACCACGCTGGTATGATCTTCTAATGATAATCAAGCAATTCATTACTTGTGAGGGCAGGTACGGGTTCATTTTCTTGTTTCACCTTCGTCTATTGATGGTTTTTATGGGTTTCGAACTTAGTATGCCCCACTACCTGCATAGAAGCTTGTTCAAGCTGGCTAAAAGGTAGAAGCGTAGCCAAGATGACACCAGCCTCTTCCATTTGGGGTTGATTAAAATGATAATGGTTTATGAGTTAGGGTTACGTCATGATTGTTGGGCTGATTTCCTCAGTCATAATGGCTTCGAAGAATCAAACCCTCCACAGGTTGATAAACCTATGATAACCGAAACCCATCCTATTCCCCCTGTGCCTTATAGCGTTTTGCTACCCAAACCTCTACCCGACCCACCTACGAATTTGCCTATGGCTGTGACTAAACAGGTTGAAATTGATAAGCCCGCAACCAAAAATCCTAAAGCTAAGACTAGTTCTAATTCCAAAGGCAAGAAAAATGCTAGGTTAATATCTCGCATGGCGAGAAATAAGCCTAAATCCTCTGCCAAATCAGAACCTATCGTGGTCAGCGAAGACTCTGATTCAGAAGTTGAACGTTTTCTTGCCGATGGGTATCCTTACTCGGAAGTCTTGTGTGAAAAACCTCCTCACGACTTTGTCAAGAATTTTCCACCCTGTTTGTGAGATGATCCTAATTTTCCTGGTATTAAACTACCTCAAGCAGCCCTCGATGAATCATCAAAACCCTCGGCTGCTCAACCTGCTGTTCCACCTTGCGATCAGTGTGGGTTATGGTTGGAGAGATACTACTTGGATGTGCCTATGTTGCAATCTAGAATCCATGATTTGGAAAACCAAGTGGCAAAGCTCATTGGTCATGACGCGAAGATGGAACCCTCTGACAAGAAGCAACGAACAGCTGGTTCAATTCTGTTCAAGAATGTCGAGTCAACCACATCAATCGTTAATTCTAAATTGGCATAGCCTCAACAATCTTGCTGGTATAATTTTCACTCATTTATATGGAATGATCATAAACTCTGTATACATTGTTGACCTGCTCTGTCATGCATTTGTTGTATATAAATTTTGATTATTAATTTTTGGATTGGTTTTGATTAGATTAAATTTGACTGATCATGATTTGATTTGAATAATCTGTTATTAAGAATTGTTGATATCTTTTCTATTTTTGGAATACAAACAATATCTCTGTTTGATTTGGTTATATCCTGTGCGATATGATGGGCAATTTGGTTAGCTATTCTGATTGTATATTCTATGTTAAGACCAATTCGTATATCATTTGTTACATAATCGAATTTCGAATGGATATGAATACTGGCTATTACGATTTGAACTGCATTCGATGGTAACAAATATATTGTTTGATTGTGATTTGAGGAATGAAATTGATCGTATCCAATCTTACGATTTGTGTCTATAATTAAATTCAGTCATATCCTTTTCAGTTATATACCCGGTTTGTATTATGGATTCTGTTGACTCTGTCAAGACACTGTCTATTGACTGTGTGGTGATCAAACATGAAAATCGTTTCAAGTCGATATTTATGGAGTATGATTTAATCTGATTACAATTGAATAAATTTACATATCGTGCTCTTAACTGAATGATATCAATCTGTTGTTATGGTTATAACTAGTCAATGACAGTTACGACCATTATGTCGGTCATACTTGTGAACTGTTTCAGACTCACCGAACGAGATCTGTGGTTGGATTCTATCTATATAGTTATGCATGAAATCGTGACGGCTTTTCTATATTGGCAATTGATTAAACGATATGAATCCTATATAAATCAATTATGATTGTCTCATATCTTATACAATTTGATTCGCCATTGATTGCATTTATGAAACAGTCATGTTGAGATTTGATCCGATTTTATGTCAATTGGAAAAACATAGCATTCTTACCCTGTCCCGATTGAATTCTTTTTTATTTCGTTTAATTTAAAGGATAATTTTAATTGAATCATTAGTAATTCGTTTTGGATTTGATTTTATTTGATTTTACCTGGTCCTGTTTGCTATTTTTGACTAGCTACAGAATCAGGTGATTCTGTAGCTAAGTCTATAGAGTCAATTTTTTATTATTTTTCAATAAAATATCCTTCTAATTTGATCTTTGTGTTCTATTGCAGGCAAATTCAAATTGGCAATATATATCATGAGCAGTTAGGGGATGATCTACAGATTTTACTTGCATTTTATTTCCTTAGTTTAGAAGATTTTGGGATTTTTCCCCAGATTATGTAAAACAATTTGCTATTATTCACAAGGATGTTTTACCTTGTGAGAAACCTATATAAACTTATGATTTTTGTAATGATCATCATCCTCAGTTGTGGGAGAACAAGGATATAGAATTCTGAAACATACTGGAGCAGAATTGATGTTTTGTTATAGCTTTTGCTTTTCAATATATCAACATTGTGTTTCAAGTTTTGTATATCAATTTGTTTATGGTTTATGACTACTTTGCTATCTAAATCAAATTCAAATGATATAATTATATTACTGTTATCTATATCTTGTTTCTTCCAGATAGACAAAAGACATAACAATTATTAGTTCATTTTGTGAATGATAGTTTTGCCTTCTTCATAAATTGAATTGTTATATAAGTTTTCTGCATAATAGGTTTCCCTTATTGCAGAAATTTATCATCAGAAGACTGTTATGATTTTCTTTTATGTCTTGTTTGTCCTATAATATACTTCAAGAAGCAGCATAGTTGATCATTTCCGAAAATCTTAGGGACTAAACGGTGTGAATTTCTTCCTCCAAACAGCTTAAGAAGTCATCATACACAAGGCAGACTTGGAGCGTTTCCAGGTCAATTAGTAATTGGTTTATAGTTTTTATTTAGTTTAATATAGATAATAGTTTAATTAGATTTATATTAGATTGTTTAATTTCACTAAACATATTAGATTGTTTAATTTCAGTAGTTGTATTTCCTTTTCATAAATATAAAAATTAAAAAAGAGATTCTTGGCTGTCTAAGGGCAGAGAATATACATGAGTTTTGCAGGTTTTAATCAAATATGTAGGATGTCCATAGTGTACATTTGTGAATAAGGAATATTGTAGCTGATAATTAGATAGTTGATTTGAGTTATTATAATCATAATTAGTATCTTGTATATATAATAGTTAATAGTTTATAGTTAGATTAGTGTAGTTAGTTTAGTTTTCTTTATTAGTTTCTAGTTTCCTTTATTTTAGTTAGTTTTTTGTATTCAGTTATAGTTTAGTTTGTTTTATTGACTTTAGTAAGATTTCTTAGCTCAGATAATTTCTCTCTGGTTTTCATAGGAGACCTTAGAGCGGCCAGTGGAGCCGTTAAACTCGTCAGGGTGGTCCATTCCAAACGGCTTGGGTTATTTAGACAACCCCGGACCGGTTCCACTCTCCCAGTTGACGGACGGTCATTTTCGCCCATCAACATACTCGTAAGTCCCGATTATTTGAAATAATTATTTTTTTTTTCATTTTCTTATGAGCATACTATTGCAACTGTATTGTTACATAAAAATGATGAGGGTTTTGAGCAGCCAATTGTGTTCTTTAGTAAAAGTCTCAGAGATGCTAAGTTAAAATATGATATATTGGAAAAGAAAGTTTACGCAATGGTGAAAATGCTCAAAGATTTCAGAACCTATGTACTACATTCAAAAATTATTGTTTATGTACCCACCAATTATGTTAAGGATATACTGGTTCAACTCGATAGTAATGGAAGGAGAGGCAGATGGTTAGCCAAAATTTAGGAATTCGACTTGGAAGCTAAACCGACCAAACTTATTAAGGGCCAGGGCTTGGCTAAGTTGTTGGATGAATCAAATCTAAAAGCACTAAAAATAAATCATCTACAGGAGTAAGAAGTATTTTTAGAGATAGATGAGCTTGATGTTACTATGTCCGCAACTGAAATTTTAGAAAAATTCTCTTCTTCAACTTGGTACAACGACATTTCTTCTTATCTACTAACCCTTCAATGCCCCAGCGAACTAACCCCATCTAAATCTAGGACATCAAAGTTACAAGTTGTAAAATATTGTATTGTAGATGGTCAATTATATTGGAAAGATCCCTTGGGTTTCTTACTGAGTTGTTTAGTAGAATCCAAAACAGAAAAAGTTATAAATGAATTCAATGAAGGAGTGTGTGGAGGACACCACGCTTGGAGAGAAACGACTTATAAAATCTTAAGAGATGGATATTATTGGCCGAAATTATTCACTAACGTAAATGTTAAAGTTAGAACTTGTAATCCTTGTCAGTTGTTTACATGAAAGAAGAAAATTCTAGCATTACCTTTAGTTCCAGTTAAAACTAAAGCTCCATTTCAGCAATGGGGTCTTGATTTTATTGCATAAATCCATCCACACTTGAGTGCTCAACATAAATGGATTATGACCGCTACAGACTATTTTACTAAATGGGTGGAAGCTATTCTTAGCCTAATCACTATAATTAAGAAAGTACTGACCGAAAATAAGAAAGAATGGCATGTACATTTAAAATATGATTTATGGGCTAACAAGATAGGCACAAAACGGTCAATTGGAATGTCTCCATTTCAGATGGTATATGCTACTGACGTTATCTTACCCATAAATCTAGTGCTTCTAGTAATGAAACTCTGGCAAGACTCAAAGGAAGAGCCAAATGACATTACCAGGAGGATAAATCAATTGATTTAAGTTCAAAAAAATAGGGCTGAAATAGATGAAAAACTACAGAAATATCAAGATAATATGCAAGCCTTATTTGACCAAAAATCTAAAGATAGGAAATTTTTCCTTGGTAACTTGGTTCTAAAATGGGAAGCAAGAAAAGTGGATGTTGGGAAACATGGTAAGTTTGATCAGATCTAGTGTGGACTGTACAAAATTACAACCTCCGAGGGAAAGAATGCATTTTTGTTAGAAAATCTTGACGAAAAGAGCCTTAACACCCCTATAAATGGGTGTTACCTCAAACATTTCATGCAATAGTACAATTCCAAACTCTCATTGTACATACCGGTTTGTTTTTCACCTTTCATTATAGTCTGCGTCTTTTGGTAAGTTTTTGTTTTTTCATTGTAAATAGAAATAGGTTAGTCGATTTCACTGAATAATAATAATAATAATAATAATGTATATATATATATATATATATATAATATACAACATGAAGCTTTCCATTCAACAAATAATTCTTGACATTTTTCATGATCCGTCTCATTGCAGGATATGGGCTGATAACAGGGAGATAATCTCTAGCAGGAATCCGTACTCGCATTGAATCTCCCTCAAAACAGGTGATAGACTAACAATTTTCTTAACAAAAAATATAGAAAAAGGTATTGGTAAAATTGTCAGAAGTTTCATGTTAACCCAAGTCAAGTTTTCAGAAAATATATTGGTGAAATTGTTGGAAGTTTCATGTGAGTTAATATTTTCACCTAAATAAATTTAAAAATAATAATAATAATAATTACAAAAAGAACTTTTCTTTCTAATCTTTGAAGAAGAAAAAGAGTTTCTATTTGACACTGAAATCTTAAGAACAAGTTTTCGACTTGAGAACATGCAAGAATTCTAATTATATTCCTGACTTTAACTGAAATAAAAAGTATGTTTGAGTTAAGTCTAATTTCTCTAATCCTTTTACCAGACTTAAAATGATTAAATTCGCTCAAGGAAAGTCCCTGGAAAATAAATTTTCCTCATGAAAACTTCCCAGTAAGCAAAGATGTTTTGATAGTCAGAAGAGGATTAGTTCAAAGTAATCAAAGTGATTTAAAAAACCTCTATTGCTAAAATATAAATGGATATCATACCTGGTGTATTTTATTATGTACAAATTGATTTCCCTCACTTCATTTTTGATTAAGTATAAGATAGATGGTGAAAGGAAATTCATAAAATGATTGCCCCCATCTAGTATAAACAAATATGATGAAAGGAAATTCATAAAATGATTGCCCTCATCTCATCATTTAAATGCAAAGTTATTAATTGAAGTGATGAAAGGAAATTCAATATGGGAATTAGATAACTTCATCTGGGTACTGAACAGGCTCGCTGGCAGTGAAACAATGTCTATGATATCTATAAGGTTGTTTTACATGTATTATAATGTACTCTGATAACTATTTCATTTTTCAGGCTAGAGCTATGTTCTAAGCTAACATAGGACTCTGTGTTTAAAACATTAAAATCACCTTGCCTTAATGAAAATAAAATTGAACAAAGTCTAATAGATTGATTAAGGTTGTTTTGATTATCTCAAGCAATTCTAAAATCACTTTAAGAGAAGGAAGTAATTAAAGATTAAATTCAAGATTGATGAACGATTAAGTTTTGAAATTTTTTGGAGGTATGGATGAAATCCTAAGTCCTTCTTTGTTTTTTCTTTAAGAATGTGTTTCACAGAACTGCAATAATGACTCCATTTACCCAATAAAGGCACTCAGTCTACATGTTCTTCTTGTCTTGCAAGGAGATGAGATCCCTAGATGGAGCCTATGTTGGAACATATATATTTCTCTAAACTTTAGACTAAAATAGATTTCATTTTTGTTTAAATAAAAACAAGAACAAGAACGCACTAGACATCACCGTCGAATGAAGTCTTCTTATTAATCCAATGGTCTAAAATCTTTTTAAATATTGGAGCCGCCCTTTGTTTAAAAAAATCAAAACACTATGACAACATCCAAAGTATCGTGTTTTGGGGTTTCATGATGCAAGTTGTTTGACATACAAGGAACTCTGAAATCCCGATATGCAAAGTTGTGAAAGTTAGTTTAAAATTTAAACAAAGTTAATTAAAATGATTAAGAATGTTTAATGGTAATTAAAAATTATCGTGATTTCGTGTTTCGTAAATCCCACCTCAAATGACAGCTTAAAATCCCGATATACAAAGTCACAAAATCCTTATTTAATTGCGACTAATTAAGGTTAAACATACTTAAAATAATTTTTAGCCAGTCACATTTTTGGGAATCGGGGAATTATCACTCATCATGCCTTAAAAACCCCGAAGAATGAAGTCTCGAAAACATTAATGTCTTAAGCATGTTTAATTTAACCTCTCTAACCAAACATTAATGATATAAATTGATTTTTCGCACATCCATGTTTCAGGATATTTCAATGATGTTACATCCAAAACTCTCGGTCGCAAATCACTGAAATTTGGTAATATTTATTATGGATCAATGGAAATATTTTATAACATAAGGAACATATATCTAGTTGTACTCTCCTCATTAAAATGAATAAATTCATCGTCCATAGAAGCACACTCGAAATTAAGGCAGACTGAGGCTAAATAAAAGTTTTTATTTCAAATTTCATTCTCACTTTCAGCAAATTAGTAAGTTTTACTCAAGAAAAGCTTACGCCTTCTCCTCTGTAACATGTATTCTCTTTTATCACATGCATCATGACACTCAGGAAAATGTCAAAGAAGAGTGATGAGACCGATGAGGGCTCAAATCCGAACTCAGACGTTCTGTCTGATACCACACCACATGTTGTAGATTCAATCAGGTCCTAGATGCAAATTTTTGAAATCTTCGAGCGTGAAGTCATAAATTTCCCAGATGATTATGGAGACAAAAAGACTGATAAGAATAGAAATAAACTTAGATTTATAGCGTAGGCTGAACTTCATAAAAAAACTACACGACCGAAGCTCATGCTATATAATGACATGATAAGTTGGGCTCTGGAGAACATCAATGTGCATACCAGGAGCATCATAAATCATCAAAAGGTCGTCGTCGACTCTTTTAGGACATAACACATTCAAGTAATGTACAATATATCCTTTGTTTCTAAATATATTTATAATGCCACATTCGTAGAAGATTTTCAACGAAAGGAATGTGCAGAATTTGACCAAACCTATCCAGATATAATTAAAACATGGTGGGGAATTCCAGTGAAATTCAGAGCTAATTCTCATGGTGTTTATGCCACTCCATAATTAAATGAATATATGGTATATATAGCCATGATGTTATGTATACTATTTCGAAGGAAAATCCCTACTCATTTCCCTGTGGAATGGGTATCAATCATGCATGAGGTAGCCGAGGGTTTCACCTTCGATTGGGCTAAGATTTTTTCAGATAACCTAACCAAAGAGATTGTTGAGTACTAAATGGAAAATTCAAAAGGCCAACCTGCGTATTTTTATATTTATGTGTATTTTATGGATGCCATCTATTAAATGACTCCATTTCCATTGATGAATTGGAGTTGGAACCCATCCTGCACAGAACCTATCCATTCTTATCATTCTAAATTATGGGAAGAAAAGGTAAAAGATTTCTTTTATGAAATCTGTCATGATGTATTGATTCCTGTGCATCAAAAATTATATGGTTATCCACCCCCTCGGATTTCAAATCAAATTATGAAAAACCTTAAAACAATTGCAGATTGGTTTATTGAAGATAATTTCTCTTATATCATAGTTTTCAGATGCTCAATTCCCCCTCACGCTCTCCCAAAGTTTCTACCTAACAGACTGGTGTGCAGAGAAGTGGCATAACAAATAATAACATGAGGCATCGACAAAGAGATAAAATTAGTTCAGAATAAATTTTTTCCAGCTTTTCCTCTACAGGTTGAAAGGTTTTCACTACTAAATTTTGGCCATTCTAAGGTAGAAGCTGCAGCATTAGAGGATGTTAAACTGGTGGACGTCGATATCAGAAGGCATGATCCATATCAAATCGTGGGAAATCACCAATATCAATGTAATATGAAAACATATGAGCATGAATACTCCCCCTATGGTGACATATTCAAAGGAACCAGAGTTTATTAGGAGGCACTAGACAGAGTCCAAGCATTACCCTCTGACCTACAAGCCAACTTTTTCACTTTCCAAAAACACAGACGAAGTGGGTTGCCCAAGATACTACAGGGAGAATCGATAATCACTCCTTCATACGAAGGAAGTATACCTCCAGGTTTTGAACCAAACTCCTTTGGTAAACAAACTACTAAGGAAACATCAAGGAATCCCGAAGTGTCTTCATAAGGATTAGAAACTTCGCACGTAGAACATCTAGATTCTGAAACAGAGTTTAAATTCGAGAAACCTCTAAAAAAGAATCAAATGATATTTCCTTTATCATCAACTACTCATGTTGATACCTCCAAAACAACAGAAGGAACGAAGTTCATAGAGTTGGGCAATCCTATTAAAACATTAACCCCTTTACAATCAAGTTTTGGGACTCCCAGTCTCGCATTTATATACGTAAGCGGTATTACTCCGATCTCTATTGAAGAAATACCTTCCTTCGACTTCTTTTTTAGTAAGAAGAGGAAAATTGTGGTGAAACAAGAAATGCACCCGAAAGAAGGTACAATGGTAAAAAAGTACAGAGTATTATTAGATGGGTAAAATTTGGAAGATAAAGATTTTGCTACAGAGATGGCAGGCTCTTTGTGAGCTTTTGCAATGGCCAACTTATTCTCTGTTGATAATATGAAAGAAAGGTCAAGGAAGAAGAATCAGATGATAAGTTAGCTGCGAGTTCAAATAAATAATACAGAGAATAATATCAAAAGAGAGGTCAACAAAGGACTTGAAAAGGCTAGAGCTATTGATAGACAAGAAATCCAACTGCTCAAGTCCAGTCTTGTTTAGCAAGACGAGTTGGTTAAACAATTACAAAACAAGGTAATTTCCATTGAAAAAATGGTTCTAAATATAGAAATGTTTCAGGACGAGGCACTAGAAGTGCATCAGAAGTTGCAAGCAACACAACAAAGCATATTTTCTAAGGCAGGGATCATCCAAGATTATTTTTGGGAGATGCCTCAATCATTAGATAATATTGGTTTCAAAGAAAAAGAGGTTATTGCGTCCCGAACCACCTTTCAAAAAGCAGTAGTATCTTTGGCTAGAGAAGAGATACCAGTAACTCCCAGATTGACTGTCGTAGAACAAATCAGGGGTGATATAATACTAAAGACATGGGTGGCCAATATAGCCGAGATTAAAAGAATGGCCAAAGAAATAAAGGAGGATTTTGAAGAGGTTTTTGATTTGCTAGATAAAAAATCACTAGGCATTGGAAAGGACAATTGTTCTAGAGTAATAGGACAATTGTTCTAGAGTAATAGGACAAATCACTATTGTAATGCATCAACTAGACATCAAAGAAAGCTTAAATGAAGCTCAAATTGAAATTTCACAGTTGAAATAGGTTGACGTCGCTCAAATGGATAGATGGATGGTAAAGACAAATTTATAGTTGTAGTCTATAAATTTCAAAGGTAAAAAGATTGAAGACAGGTTGCCGAAATTATAGAGAAAGTTGTATCTGTTTTAGGCAAACGATGTGACAAATCCTTCAAGAATATTAGTACAATTTATAAGCAAGTGTGTCGAGTGTCTCGAGCTAGGTGAAGGAAGTACTTCAAAGAATCGATGAAGTAGCACATGCATGCCCATTCAGCCGATATGAGAGAGAGCTAGAAAGTAACCAAGTGAAACGGTTCAAGTTTTTATTCTGTAACCATTAGCACCTAGGAGTAAGGAAAATTCCAACCGTCTAGGGTTGGTAACCTTTTGTATAAATATAATTTCAAAAGACTTAAAAAAGGATTTTTTTGGCTAATTGTAATAGACATATCTCTCCTTTTCAAGAATTAAGAAAAATGAAGACCAAAGACTCCATATTTCGTCAATCTTGAGTTATGTGTTCTCTTGTTATTTCATATTCCAACATATTTATTTATATGTCTTTGATGAATGCCTAATCACAAATTAGTACAACATCTATTGTGGTTATATCTTTATTTAGTTATCTGATTTTTTATAGATTTTCATGTGTATTGGCTATTAGAAAATACAAGACCCGTGAGTTAGTTAGATTACCACATTTTATGATTCATCAAAGGTTTCACATCCATTTTTCTTCTTCTGTATCAGAGTGAGATTTTTCTATGATTGATGCCTCACTTTGTTTTAACAGCTTTATGTTTTCCTCTCATTGCATTCATTATTTTCAAATTTGGCTCAGATACGGAAAACAACCTCTAAATTGTTATACCATTAATTCAATTTCAGGAACTTTTATCATACAATTGAAATTAGAAAAAGAAAACATAAAAAACAATAGATATTTTATCTTTCTTTTTTCCATGACTGTACCTCTTTCAAGATAGCCTAATATTGAGCCCGGTCTCACAGATCAGACCAACATTGCTTTAACCTTGTTTAATACCATCTTAGAGACTGCTAACACCCAGGTTAAACTTGAACGTTCATGGGCAGTGATTGAATGGGACATAAGCATCCAGGAACATTGGGAAGATAGGCAAAGACATCTTAGAAATCAGCCATAGCTTCTTTCCCTAAAGGATTGATTTTATTTTCATATCACAAACACTCTTTATTTTTTGGATGCCTTGACATTATACTTTGAAGCCATAAGTATAAATGCAGGAACAATAATACTGACAGGGGAACATGAGGGATCATCATCAAGAGGATCAATGATGTCATGACACAAATGGACACAATAATCTTGGCCTACAAGATGCTAAGAAAATTCTGCAAGGAGGAAGTCCCGGTAGGGGTCGTCGTAGTTGCATCGCAATGTGCTGAGGGAGCCACAGTTAGTTGGGCACCCTACCTTTTGAATCTGTTTTTGGATGTCTGGAAGGATGCACAAGATCTAGGAACAAAATTTCATTATCCATGGGTACTCATGTTGATAGCCATCATGGGATGGAAGAAACCAGATTAAACATTTTTTTCCACCAAACCCAAGACGAATCATGGAGTGAGGTATTTATCACTTTGAGCCATGTCAGATGTCAAGCAGAAGAAGATGAACGCAACTGTATTTGAAGGATACCTTTGTGACCTACATGATTCCATCGCCAACCTTTGGATAATAACACCACATGTTTTCACACACTATCGTGACATTGCCAACTTCAAGGCCACTCGACATGAGATGTGGATATAGGCGCGAAAGGACCCCAACAAGCAGTGGCTAAAATTGTGCTACTGCATCACAGAGGGCGACATCAAAATGATTATTAGGGATTGGGCAGATGATTTGAATATTCCAGTCCTCACCCAAGACATACCTACAAAGAAAGTGGAAGAGGAGACAGGGTAAGAAGAAATAAATCCTCAGGAAGTCCCAGTGTCCAAGAAACGAAGGATGGGACAGAAAAAAAATAATCATACAAATGAAGGGACAACTAAGACAGGGACCCAGAAGAGGAAGAAGAATAATAAGCAGTTGGCCCAAGAACAACATAAATAGGCCGAGGCAGCACAGGGGACTACAAGGAGTCCCAATCCATAGGAACCCGACCTGACTAAGAGACCAACCACTCAGATGGGGGGTGAATGCAAGAAGATGAAGGTGTAGAGAACAACTCTAGAATACATGATCACAGAGGATGCTGTAGAAATGATATATTGAATGGTTCAGTATTGTATATCCGAGGATTTCGACAATTTTGTGAACCACAGGGACTTAATTCAAGAGGAGTTGGTAGACATGCGACATTCCCTCAAGAAGATAGAGGAAGTGCAAGAAACAAGAAACAACATAGGAAAAGGGCCATCAACATCACAGAGAGGAGAAGAATCAGACGAAGGTGAGAAAGATACAGTCTAGACAATACTGAAGCCAAGTGAAACATTCCACATTACACCCAACATGTTGAGCATGGACAATATCATGGGGCAGACACCCCTAAAGGACTTATCTCAACTCCAATTGGTATTGTTGTGGATACCATCCAAAGCTCTACACAAATTACAGGTTAGTGTCACCAAAGAAGTATAGACTCAGGCACGCACAAACGTATCCAAATTACAATAGGCAAAGGATAATTGGGACATGACGGAATTGATATATAAGAAGACAAATCTTGATACCCAAGAGGATATAGAGTACGCGAATAGATTTGAAAAAAAAGTGGTTGGAACTTATGAGAAGATTCCAAAGACTGCGCAGAGAGGAGAACTCACAACAACATAAAATATTGATCAGATTACGCAGGCAATCGATCAATATTAGAAGGATATCGAGAATATTCATGAGAATCTCACACCTACCACTCCACCAGAGGTAAGGGAGCAAAGGAAGCAAGAGGAAACAGAGAAGCTAAAGGATATAGAGCACCAAGTCAACACAACAACTAAATTTTTTGATAAAGCAACATAGTTGTGGACGAAGCTAGAAGAGGATCAGAAAGTCTAGTGGTGGGACAAGGAAGAAGAAAGGATAAGCGAAACTATCCAGGAACTAAAGCAAAGGCAGAATACAATGCCCATCACAAAGTGCATCAAAGGGGTGTAGGATATCAAGAAACTATAGGTAGAACTCACCATTGCGCAAACCTACAAGAAGGAGACTTAGGCTCAAATGGAAACACTGCAAGAGCGAGTAGTAGAAGTCATTTCACAGGTAGAGGAAGCCAAGAAATATATGGAACATACCCAGGAAGTGTGCGCAGGGTTTATTAGTGACGATATTGTAGTTCAGAAAGTGGACACACTCAAGGAGAAGACCATCCAGGCTCAGACACAAGTAGTAGAGCTCAAGGAGAAGTTCCAGGAGATCGCCAGGGAGATCGAAAAAGTGCACAAATGTTAGGTGGCTCGGGATGAGCCACATGTTAGTGTTGGGGGCCTATTGGAAGCATGCCAAAGTGAAAAGAAAGGATATTTTGGGAAATAAGGCATGCACAAGGAAAGTGACATCTAGAAGGAAAAGAAACATGCACACGTGCATGGAAGACCTAACAACATTAGGGTTAGGGTTTTTGCAATATATTGTAATGGTTGAAGAGCTAGAAACATATAAATAGAGATACCTAGGTCTCATAGGGGAGATCCAAAAGGTAGGGAAACATAGAGATATAGAGAGATGAATACAAAGAAGCGGATGCTATGTAGAGATTATATTGTTGTATGACCTAATTTTGTAATCTATTAAGCTAGAGAGGACTAAAAAGGATAGATCTTGAGGGTTAGATCGCAGGCTAAGGATCCTGGTGCGATATAGAATGTCTCATAATAGATATTAACCCAACTGAGAAGATTTGTAAGTGTGTGACGTTGAAGTTTTAGAATGACTATAATAAAAGAGCTAAGATCTAGATCTTTGTGGACATAGCTTAGGAGGGGGTGAACCATAGTAACACCTATTTTATGTGATTGAATGCATGTATTTCTTTATTGTCTTTAGTAGATATTGATATGATAAATGAATGAACTGTTATACTTCATGTTAATCGTAAATAACATTACAGTACGTTAATAAGTTATAGTAGATTTCTCTGCGTATTGTCCTCAGATCTCCCCTCAATCCTAGGCTACAAACACATGAGTATTTGAGCCACCAATGAATACTATCTCAGGTGAGACGACGCAGTGCACCCTATGCGCTGTGTTGCCTTGTGGTTCACCATGAGGGCCAACATTTTTAGAGGCTTCGTTGGAACCCTGAATAGACATGAACCTTGGGTCACTCAATATGAACTCAGACACGATATGTAACTAAACCAACAGTCGATTAACCCCTCTTCTTACACTATCCTTCCACTAGATTAATATGATGGCTAGGAATTAATCAAGCATTGGGATGGACAATCCTTAATCATTTTGGGACTTCGATGCTCTAGAAAATTTCAACTCTCAAGTCCTTACACCTCTCAAAGTGATATCTTTCGAAGTACTCATGCCATCCTTCCACAGCTTGATCTATGAATGATAAAGGTCCCGAAGGGATCTTACATCAATGGATTGCATGAATTAGCAACTTTGGTCTTCGACACTTTCACTGATAGAGACGTTGGACACCCCTTGAGGCCATCCAACTTGAGATAACATGGCATGCTAATGTCACCGATGGTGACGTGGACCCATAGTATGTGTGCCATGTGTCACTCCAAAATGGACAGGTTGAGGTCCAAAAGACATTGAATTCATGTGACATGTGTCCCCACATGGAACCTCTTCCATGTGGCATAAGACACATCATCCACCAAATAGATGGTCCATATTCATCCACTCCACATTTGACAGCCTACATAATATCATGACTTCAGCTTTGCACTTCATGGCTTCAACACTTTGCAAATTTGTCTCCTCATATATTTGGCACTTCATGGATTTGACACTTCGCAGCTTCAGAACTTCGCGACTTCGACACTTTGGGGGTTTTCGTATTCTCCAGTAATTGTCGAAGTGAAAGAGTTCTAGAGTCTCAAAACTTCTCTATCCTTGTACTTTTTATATAACAACTGGCATTGCTCCTGAATTCCTTCCCTCTATCTAATGGTCAAAGCAAATTTGGTAATTCAACACTCCAAGATTCTGGGTTATAATAGTTTTGAAATGGTTCGATTTTCCCGGAGTTAAACTTCCCAAATTGGTCAACGTCAAATGAAACTAATCAATCATTGAGATTTCACCCAAACCTTATATCATATTGGATGGTTGGTGGGACTTCATGAATTTAGCTTTCAACATATCATGCTTATTCCTTCCTCCCATAATCACCGAAGTGGCGAAGTTCTAGAGTTTCCATATCCTACTTGGCTTTGATTGATGGTTGATGATTGATCAACTTGATCTGATGGTTGGGACTTAATCCCACCTAGCCCCTAGTTTCACCTCTATTCAATGGTCCTCATCCACTTGACTTCCGATCTAACGATCCATAGCTCCTTGATTTAACGGTTTTGATCGCTCCTAAATTCAAAGGGGAATGGTTATGATTCCACGATCCTTTGCAAGGAGCTCTGTCTGCACGATGCTTTGGATTCTACATGACTCCTTCAATGCTATCTCTCTTGAGATTTCCTTCAACCTTTCCAAAGGTATTAATGTTGTTTTCTCTGAACCTGTGCAACCTAATATGCTACCTCTCCTAAGCTTTAAGTTTATGTTGGATTTCTATGCACCTCATGCTACATCGGCCATAAAAAAAGGAACATTCAACCTTCCAATTCAAACTCGCCTCTGCAACTCTGTAGATCGAACCCATTAAACTTCTCAGACAATATTGAATTATTTCAACTCAAATTTTCCCACGAATTTGGGGATATTTCTCTCTAATATTTCCAATTTTTCCCCAAATTCACACAGTTTGAAATTTGTGGCATTGAATTTCTCAAATTTGAACTTGTTCTGGCCCATGCTAGTCTGGTGTTTCAACTAGAAGCTATGATACCATTCTGTAACATACACATCCACCCACAGGCTGGGCAAGTACCAGAATCTGTAACATACACAACCACCCACAGGATGGCCACACTACTCCAAAACATGCTTCTAAACTTATTTCAAACTCTGATAATAATTCATTTGAAAAATAAGCATGCAAGACTCACATGAATTAATCAAGATCAATTCTATAACATAAAATATATAAAAAATGTTCCATGCACAACAATTAATCAGTAGACAGACACATTATAAATACATATCTTAGAGATAATTAAATACATAGTGAAATATAAATGATACAAAAAACATAGAGAACACTTATCTTTCAAGTAAACATTCACCAATTGGCTATAGACCAAGGACATTCCTCCCAACCATAGACATTGTTGTTCTTTTACTCTCAACAACAGGTCACCCTTGAGCCAACACTATGAATCCAAAAGGACGGGTCCTAGGCCAAATCTAAAACACATAACAGTTGGATAGCTAGCTCTCAATTTTCCCAACCACACAAAAAATTTGAATTTCTATCTATATTCCCCCCTCAACCTGCATAACCCAAAGAAATGAACACCTTTCTCTGCCATGCAGTCCCTTAGGTTGTTCCATTTCTCTCCAGGGCTCCATTTCTACTAGTTATTAAATCTCCTTATTGGAAAATCCAAGGATTCTAAGTTGTGGACAGTTCTTTCCGAACTTCCATCAATATCATGCACACATGAATCCATTCCCTCCTGGAATGATCAATAATTTATTATAGCCATCTATACATAGCTCTCCTCTTCTATCCATTTGTTTCCATGCTCAGACCAAGAGTACATGAATTAGTAATAATGAGGCACCAAAAAAAGAAAGAACGAGAAGGGTGTAACAATGAATGAACAAGAACAATTGAACCCAGAACAATGAGTGCGTGAGTGAAGAAGAAGAAGAATAATAACAACCCCAAAAATATCCCACAAGGGATTTTTATATAATTACATGAAAACAAGAACCACATGGCCTTCCTCCCAAGAAGCTCATGTAACCCCTTTTTTCATAAAATCAATTATGGGTAAATAAAATATAATAAAAAGACTTAGCCCCTTAATCCCCCTCTCTTCTCGAATCATATTCCCCTATCTCTTTTTTCCTTGTCCATTTTCCATCCAACATTGTATTTTATTAATGTATATGAAGTATTACATTTCCTAGGCACTTTGTCCCCCTTTCAACTTTACTGGCTCACCAACCTAAGTCACAATTACATAATACATTATAATTCATAAGGGTTAAAACTAGAGTTTTACAGTAGATACCCCTGGAAAAAACACCACAGAGGGAAAAAATGTTTAGAATGATTTTATTATCCTAAAATTAGGGCTCCCATAAAATGGATAATGTACCACTAAGAGAAATACAACTGTAGACAAACATGGAAAAGTTTGATCTACTATAAAACCCAGATATGCATGCTTTTCTAGATGTACGTGCATGTCCTTAAGTGTGCCCATGTATAAATTCCTATCTCCACTGGCACATGCATACACATACATAAATCTTGTATGGAAATCTCCTTATGGTGCACAAATTTCCTTGTGGAAACCTCTATTCTCTCTTCTCCTTGACCTAATCTCTAGACATAAGTCCTTCTCCACCTATCCAAGATATCCTTGAATCACTTTCCTTCATGATACAATCCTCTATGTGTCAACTCTCTCATCACAAGTATCAATTCAAGTGTCTTCTTCCTTCACCCTAAACTTTCTTTTATAATCTTGAGGTATAATCTAACCCTAATCTCGAAAGTGATTAATAGTTGAGATTACTTCTCACCTAACTTGATATTAACAAATAAGATTACATGATAATTACTCTTAGAATTTTCCTTAAATAAATCAATTAATTAAAATAATTAATTAATAAAATCATTTTACTTTAATAATTCCTTTAATTAAATTCAATTCAAGAGTAGAAGGCTTTGGATGACTTCTGCATGCTAGAAATTAATCCTATGCATAAATACCTTTCCAATTCTACATGAATGAACAGTCCCTCTTAGAGAGGAAGGTATTTCCCGGAGAGACACCTAGAATTGGTTCTCCCTATGACTCTGGCATAATGTCACACACATCATCCTTCTCACTCGAATCCTTCCAATCCTACTAGTCAGTTGCTCCCTGAATAATGGAAGTCACAAAATCGATGACACTACATATCAATGACACAAAGTTTGGAAACTTCATCAAATGAATGCTCTCCCTCAATTTTATCCTACAATCCTTATTCTCTTGATTATCCATCAATTTCATCTCATACCAACTCAGTCTCCTAAAAACACTGGAAGGGGATAACTCCCTCTTCACATATGAAGGTTCACTCCCCACACTAGAAGTCTACAAACTATGCTCATCCTTTGGTTGTTCTCCCTTCAGAGCCTCCTTCTCCTTGTCCTATATCACTGAATTCAATCCATGATCCAATATTCCCTTGGATCCACCTATAGTATTTCCCTCCAAACTATATAACCTTACCTCTCTGACACTAGTTCTCACTGTTGCATCAGGGATAGATCCCTCTGAACATATGAGTAAGTTTCGTCTCTAAAATGTAACAACAAAACATCTATCCTCCAAAACTGAAACTGATAGAAATTTATTCTTAAGTTATGGTACATATGAAACATCTACCACCTCCAAAAAACCTCCTCAATCTAGTTGGATCCTGAATATCCCAACTCAGTCTACACCACACTTGGCATGGATCCCAAGTTCCACATGAAAATTTGTGTCCATATCTGACCAAATAGTGAACAATTCATATGTCCTCGTCATGTGATGATATGTCCCACTATCCACGAACTAGGAACTACTGCAAAATGTGCTAGAAAGACAAGAGAATATTGAAAACTCATTCTCAAATTTCTCAACAAACTCCTTAAATTGAGCTTTTGTAGATGCTACTACCTATTCAGACTAATTGTTCAATTTCTTCTTGTTCAAACATTGTGATGCATATTTCCCATACTGGTGGCACATGAAGAACTTGATTTTACTCAAGTTCTTCTTCTCTTTCCGTGAGGTTGAATCCTCACCATCATCATGCTTGTTGGAACCCTTTCCTTTTCCCTTCCTTGTATTACTGACAAGGGTTAGGTTATCCTTCTCTTCATCTTCCTTATTTCCTCCTTTAAACTCCTCTCGGGTCTCTTCTTGGATGCAATCATCCCAAATACTTTTCAAATATGGGATATTTTCCCCAGTGCAAAATCCTTTGACGAATAGTTCCCAAGACTTGGAAAGACCATTCAATGCCACATTCATGAGCTCTATGTCTTATGCTTTCTCCCCTATTGTTGCAATATTATCATGTACTTGAATGACCCTCATAAGATAGATGGTAACATTTTCATATCTAGACATATGTAATGATATGAGTTTATTTGTTAATACCATCTTTGTATCCATGCTATTTCTCTGGAATAAACTTACCAAGGAATCAAAATTCTCCTTTTCCATCTTTTTCTTAGATAGGTAAGGAATCATATGATCCTTTAATGAATCTAACAGGACCCTCTCTGATTTGATATCCTTCTTCATGTGATCTTCCAAAGTTGTCAAATATGTTAGTGGAACAACTACTTTGTCCATTAACTCCCAAAGGTCTTCCTCCTTCAACACCAAAGTTAATTTTTCTTTCCAAGATAGGAAGTTGTATTCTCCATACAATGTATATTCAAATCTCAATGATGTTGTTTCGATCCTTAAGATCAGTTAAATTTCTTTGGAAAATAACATGCTACTGGAAACTACCCCTGTAGTCACCTGTATAAACCTGTACGTGCTTGTCATAAATGAACCCCTGCATATGCATGTGCCTTCCCTTAAGGAAGCACACATTTGTAAAAGAATTTTCTTAGGCATCCAGCATATACACATCTATCTCCAAATACACCCACGTATGTATGTGCCTATTCCTTCGTGCAACCTTATTACAACTTCGTAAACCTGCAAAAACCTAGTTCTGCCTTAGTATGAATGTTCTCCTAAAATATGTCCTTCAATTTCTTTCTATTGATTATGGAATTTCTAAGATCTCCTACATATCTCATATATTTGCTATCAACTACTATGGATTTGAGATCTGGATTCCCTTCAAAGCATGTTCTTTGATACCATGTTGAAATCCCCTTACCCCAACACCTAGGTATATTGTTATCTAGTGATTTCCTTACTACAAATCATATTAGTAGTTCACAAAAAAAAAATACATTGCTGAAACATTCAACTCAATTAATATAGTAGAAGAAAAACTAGAAACCAAATAATGCACTCATAAACACCAATATTTTTGGGTAGATACCCTTGGGAAAAAAACTTCGAAGGGAAAACCAGTGTTGAGAATGATTTTATTATGCTAAAATCAGGGCTTCTATAACATGGATAATGGCCCATTAAGAGAAATAAAAGTACATACAAACCTGGAAAAGTATGATATTTTATACAACCCAGATCTAAATTCTTTTTGATATGTACACACTTATCCTTAAGTTCACCCACGTATACGCGTCTATCTCCAATGGCGCCCTCATACACATAATTAAATCTTGTAAGAATATCTTTGTATGGTGCAACACTTTCATGTGTCTTCACTCTGTTGAAACCCACTTGTGGAAGCCTTTGTTCGTTCTTTTCCTTGAACTGATCTATAGATGGAATTCCTTCTCCACCTATCCAATATCTCTTTGAATCACAATCCTTCGTGATCCAACCCTCTATGTGTCAACTCTCTCAATACAAGTATGAAGGAAAGTGTCTTCCTGCTTCTCCCTATCCTTTCTTTTATAATCTTGAGTTATAATCTAACCTTAATCTTCAAAGTGATTAACGGTTGAGATTACTTCTCACCTCACTTAAGATTAATGGCTAATATTACATGCTAACTACTTTTATCATTTTCCTTAAATAAATCAATTAATTCAAAAATTAATTAATAAATGAAATTTACTTTAATAATTCCTTTAATTAAAGTAAATTCAAGAGTACAAAGCTTTGGACAACTTCCACATGCTAGACATCAAGCATATGCATAAATACCTATCTGATTCTACATGCATCAATAGGCTTACAACATTGACTCTTGATGGATTGATTCTATGAGAATTCAAAATCAGATCCTCTATTCACACTTGCTAGATTGTACTAGGTACCTTAGGATCCATTTTCATCATCGATGGATTCCCTCACATATGATAACAATGTACCTCAATGACTAGTAATCATATGGTTTCTACCATGATTTACATCAACTCATTTATTCTCATGTCACATAATCATACCATTGGGGTTTGGGACGAACACCTCTGGCTTGGAGCCACATCACTAATTCATATTAACCCTCCCAAGTTGTGGTAGAGTATATCACTATTGTATGAGTACTTTGAAGACTACGGGGGCACTCTCATTGGTGCAAAGTATTCCATATGTATATTGTGACATAGATCCACATTGTATTTTCTTGTGGCTATGATTTATTTGATGACATTGATCCACTATGTACTTTTTCATGGCCGTGATATTTCATTTCACTTCATGGATCCACAATGTATTTTGTTGGTATCCATTCTTTGTCTCTCTTATGAGAATGGGTATCCGTACCTCATGGATGATCTATATATAATTTATGTATGATTGTTGGTACTCCTGAGCTTCTTGATCTCTTATATATCTCCTTGCTCCACCTCACATTGGTGACCCTTATCATAATTTGTTTCAACTATTAGTTCCTCTTCTGACCCTCACACATTAGGATACATCTATTATAGCCTATTTTTCCACCCTCAGGGTACATGGAGGACCCATTGATGATTTCTTGTTGAGACACACTCTTCTTCCCTATATTTTAGTCATTTTTTAGGATGTGACACCCTAACTTCTTGACAGAGAGAAACCGATTTCTAGCTACATATATGATAGCCCCTGACTGATCACTATTTGTACTATTGATAGCCTATGACCACCCCTATATCCTTCTATAATTGGTGAGTTTTGAGGATATTGATACAAGGTGAGTTGTTTATCTCACGATTTAAGATTAGGAACTATTAATCCAATCAAGGTTCACCTAGTTATATATATATATATATATATATATATAGAAGAAACCCCTATCCTCCTCCACCAATCTATACAAGTAAGGAATTCCATTGGAAAGAGGAGCAAGAATTATTTTACATGTACATGATGCAGAAATTTCAAAGGAGCTTTTCTAGAGAGACTAATCTTCATATTTGGCCATCCTTGCTTGTGTGAGGGTTGGGGAAGAGCTAGAGAAAGGGTCTAGGAGGAATGCATCATGGCTCAAGGTATGGATACACTGATGTATTTTTCCATTTTATTTATATACAAATCTATGTGGTATTTCCTTTCCCAAATATGTTGTATTTAGATTTGTATGGTAGACATGATCTTGCCTTGGGTAGATTATATTAGATCAAAATATATTTGGATTTCCTAAATCTTGAAAAGGTTTTTAGATTGGTATTTGTTTGCCACTTGTGTGTAGGAAGTATATTGTAGGATCTTGAGCTTGATCTATGGAGTTGTGTCAACTAGAACACCTAAGGGAAACCACTGGTTAACAAGGTATGCATATCTTCCCTCTAGTATAAAAAGAATGAAATCTAATTAGATCTAGAGAAAATTTCATAATGGTCTATCCCATTTTTAGTCTTGGATCAAGGGATGATTGAAGGGAGGTCTTTCTTATCCATAGGTGAGATTTAACCGATAACACTTACTAGCATAATCGAATAGTCAACTAAGCCCTCCAACAAGTAGGTTAATGCCTAGGATGATGTGGTCCATAATTAGAATCATACTTGTCATTGTCTTTATCTTTTGTCGAGAAATGACCAACCCACTAGAATTATTTAATGCTAGAAAGTTTATATGGTGACGTAAAATAAGTTTTTCGCATTATTTATATAAATAAAATGTTGTCAAACAACATGAACCATTTATCCATTCATTTGTCACTGAATAGATAAAAAGTGTGTTAATCAATGAAAATAGATTTCTTGGTATCATTAGGGTGTTTTGTTGTTCTAGTGTCAATAATAAGTTTCATAATATCTGTTTTTCTAATGTGTAAATATCTCATGCATTGATAAGACTGATATGATAATATTTATACTAATGGTCTCTATATTCAATGAAATCAAATAATTAACCATTGGAATGTCAAGTTGAATAAACAATTGATTCAATTTATTTATTAAGGTCTATCTATGAAAGAAAGAAATGGGGGGAAATAATAATTTGGGTAGTTTGTTTTATAACAAAAAGATTGTGTGCACTTTGTTAGCATTGATATTCACCCTCATAATCCAAGAGGATAAGCCCAATACCCATCAAAATGTTTGTGGAGGTAGGTTTATGAATGGAGGTCAAATGGACAAAACTCAGTACAAGAATGTTTTAACATAGAAACTGGACAAGGAATGCATAGGGAAATGAGGTCCTCATTAACTTGAGTTAGTGGTTTAAGGTTAAAGGTGAGCAGAGGGAAGAATTAGTGAGAAAGGTGAACAAGTCTACCATGGGCATCCGAGTTTCAAGCGGCTTGGTGAAAAAAAACTCAGGAACAAGAGCACGCTTGGAATTAAGTTTCAAACACTGAAATATATCACAGTAACATAATAATGAAACCTCCATTACTATGCGACTACATAAACTCATCTAGATCCTCCATGCACAAGCATTTTAGCACAAGAATAAACAAGATAACAAAGAAAATGACTGAAACTAGTCACAACAATACTATAATCAAACCTACATTACAATACGACTACAACCCTCGTGTGGATCCTCCATCCATGAGTGTTTCAACACAGATTAAACAAGATGATGAAAGAAATTGACTTCTATTAATGCAAAAGTATCAAGTCTCATACAAAACTAGAGAACAACTATGTTATCAAAATATTACAAAATAGGGAGCTCTTCTTAACCAATTGATGACCTTTACAAAATATTGAACCGATTTATTTATAATCAAATCAGTTCACAAATTCTAGGAGTGTGATCTAGCCATTCCATTCAAAGCCTTTCGTCGGCACCTCCTTCTGTCATACTCTGCATGCTTCCTCCTATCAGACATAAGCTCAGATCAGTATGGTCCTATAAGAAGAAATCATTCAGTGGTTACCTCAATATGACAGATCCGTCTCCACGGCCAGACCCTCCATGTATTCTATTTATGGAGTGGGTCGAGGTTTCAACCACCACTCCTTTTTCATTAACTATTTTTTTTCTCGGGATCGCAACGAGGGTTAATTCCTAGGGGGTAGCCATGTGATTCTATTGGATTTTATGTTTTATAAGAACATGATTGTGGGGCCATCGAACACGGTTTGGACCCACAATAATTTTGAGCCCACAATCCACCACCTTCCACCATGTAGTTATTTTTCTATATCACGGTTTCGATTGCCAGACCACTCAAGAAATTTATCGTTCGATCATGTTGTGTCCTCACAATGAAGCTGTTAGAATATAATGGATGCGCTCATTTTACCATTGACAATATCTCTATTGTCACCCAACCATAGGCCGAAGCCACCCTTCGAGCACCTTAACCTTGACAGAGAATCACTCTGGAAGCAAACCCTAGGCTAGATATCCAAACAAAGGGTAGCGCACCTTTCCCCAAGGATAGCACACCAACAAGAAATGATCAAATAGTCCAAACCCTAACCAAGAGATAGTCCAAGCCAAACATGATTTGCTAGCTGCAGCAGCTGCAATGGTAGCTCTTCTCAAACCTGTGCACAAGATTGGGCACTGTAGTGCACACAAGTTGTTTCTTTGCAATTCTGAGACTGCCTGCCAGAATGAGAACTGGCCTCCTATATTTATACTAATTCTGGCTAACTGCCTGGGTTGACTTCTCATTCTAGGTATCTGTCTGTTCAATATATATTATTATTTATGGCCGACTTCTTCTCTTGGAGGCTAATAACCTAATATAAATTATCTCCTTGAGCTGACAAGTCTTCTAGGGTTATTAGCTAACTCGTTAGGGTTTCTTCTTGCTTCCCAGAGTATTCTATCCTCATCAGATTTACACATGGAGGTAAATACCTCTCACAACTACCATAATATCAACACTCCCTCCTTGATAGGGAGGTATTACAGGTAATGGTCTTGAGCACAAAAACATACCATTCACCCGGTAAAATCAACATAGTTGTATAGACTAGATCATGACTAGATCATGAGCACCATCATCATCATTAGTGTCATCAGTTGCATCATCTCTCGAAACCATACTCTATTTGAGTAATAATACATGATTCTCACTCCACAGAGTGATACAAGAGCCATTCTTCTAATCTAGAAGAGTAAATGCTTTGAACCATTTTCCATCTGGGAAATTTCTGTCCTTTGATTATCCATCTATTTGATAATCATTTCCAATATGGTTGATAGTCTTCAAGGCAATCGAAACAAAATAGAACAAAATTGTGTCTATCCATAGTAGTACATAACTACAATCCAGTGGTACACAAGTACTTGATCAACAATGTATAGTCACGAACAGTGGAACACATCCACCACAGTAGTATATATCTACTATCATACAGTATTCATAACAATCATATGATATCAACCTGCACAGAAACAATGTTATGATATAAATTGAATCATCTGGGCCAATCTTTCACTCACATCTGTGATATCTGAAAGATTATCTTCCCTCAGAGTAGAACAATGAGATATTTGGACTATTCTTCTCAAGAAAGGAAGAATAATTGTCCTGTCTTCTAAACCTAGACCATTCCCCACCTTGGGCCATTCTTCCTACACTAATCAAAGTGCACCCTAGAGAGAATGTATAAACCCTAAGGAATGCCTATCTCTGATTGTTGAGCTTGGACCATTCCCCACCTTGGGCCATTCTTCCTACACTAATCAAAGTGCACACTGGAGAGAATGTATAAACCCTAAGGAATGACTATCCAGACCATTTCCTCTATTAACCACAAGAGGAAAAGACTGTCCTGCATCAACCTCCAAAATGGGCCATTCCTCATGTTAACCACAATGAGAAATTGTTGTTCGGAGAGGCGAGCTAGTCTTCTTGAGTAACCCTCAAGAAGAGAGACTGCCCTAGAACACTCCCCATGTTAACCACAATGAGAAGTCATTGTCTATGATGCATCATCAATTTGGACCATTTCCCATGTTAACCACAATGGGAAATCATTGTCTGTCAGAAATCTCAATCCACTTTCCAAACAGGAAAGAATCTGTCCAAGATGGACTATTTTTCAATGAATGTATTCAATAATATTTTTAGTGCTCCCTCCCAACCTGGGAGTCATCTCTCCCTTTTTCAATAAGGAAGTCATCTCCACGATCTCCAGCTTGAGTACACAAAATCTTTCATCTTTTACCAAAATGTCTTCTTATCTGCTCATTTGTGGAGATATGTATTGGAGAACCACTTTCTCCTTTCTAGACTTCATTACGGATAATGTAATGCTTGATTTCAAATTTACTTAGGTCTGGAACACTGGTTTTCTCTAAAGGCTTCATGTATCTCTAATCAATAGAGTGTATCATTGTTGGAAAACTGGAACATATCCATGTGGCACTTCTTATGTCATAATGAGATCGGATCTACTGAGTAATCATCTTGATACAATATCTCTGTTATAGAAAATCTTCACCATGCTTTTGCTGTGCACTGGAGGTTCTCCACCAAGTTGTCTTCTTCTATCTGCATACAAGAGTATCTTTCTAGTATGCCTCAAAGTCTTGAGGTTTCTCTTCATATTCTCTTTGCTCAATTTCTCTGGAGAACATTCTTTTCATTTATCTGATGTAGAACTCCAACTCATGGATATTGACTCATGTAAAGATATGTTTGGTTTACCGAAATGAGTAATCATCATAGTCTTCTCCCTCCATCTAAGAGAAAATCTAGTTCTAAATCTCACAATTATTTCATTCATAAGTATTTCATACACCATTCTTCATCACGACTTTCAGTTCCTCTACTTGATTTCTTTTATTGAGTTCATATCAGGCTGGTAATCTTGTGATTCTTAATATAATGACTAGTTGTTATGGATTCTCTTTATTTCTTGGAATCTTCATGTTCTTCATCGTGTTTAGCTCTTGGGTCCATGGAGTAGATTACATTCCCTAAATATTCCATTTCTTTCTCTCGTCATAGGATCACAGTTGTGGATGGACAACTATGGATACTTTAAGGCTTCTCTTCAAAGAAGACTTCTTCTGAGGTTGAACTGGACACGTACTATCTTTCATGGCTACTACCATGGATATATAATTCATCATATTAAATGGATCATAGGATTAGCTCCCTCCTAATCCTTGCTTCATATATGAGTGCATATAATCGACTCCCTCCATCTAATAGAGCCCATGCTTTTGTTTGCATCCTTATTGTCTTCTGCAATATATAATTGGCTCTCTTTGTCTAGCAGAGTCCACGCTTCCATCTTATTGTCTTCTACAAAAATGTTATAAGTCTTTCTCTGACTTCTTTCTGCCTTTGCTTCTTCTAAGTCTCTTCATGATTGATTCGGCGTATTTCATCCTTTCATGTGTATTATCTAATGATATCAATCTTTATCTTGTTGTTCTTCCATATGTATAGTTCTTCTTGGAATACATTATCTTTCAAGGGATAGATATACAAGATATCTACAAAGACGATACAAAGGAGATATGTACAAGAAATAAGAAGAGTATTGTTACCTTTAGAAGAAGAAGTCTCTTTTATCGTTCTTAGTCTTCTTTGTAGGTTCCTTTTCTTCGGCAATTGAAGCTTCGTGTTTCTCCTTCCTTTTCTTTAGCTCGGGACAATGATTCTTGTAGTGACCATACTTTCGATGGTTGAAGCATTGTATTTCTGAAATATCTTTCTCTTGATTTGTCTTCCTCTTTCAACCAAGCTTCCTTTTATTCCTGAAGTTCTTGAATCTTGTTGTGAACGCTTGATCATCATACTTCTTTTGGGGTTTCTCTTTTGGACTGATCTTGGATTCTTCTTGAGCACAACAAGTCCAAAGTTCTTTAAATGTAGGATACTCATTCCTTGTGTTCATTCTTGCAGAAAGTTGTTGAAATTACTAAAACAACTGAGAGGGGGGGGGTGAATCAGTTGTAATTGAGCTTAAAAAATATTAAGTCTATTAAAACATTATTAATATTTCTTCAACTGATCATCAACAATATAAAACATATGGACAGTAAAATCAAAGAGCATCAGTCACACATAAGGTATACACAAAGACAAATTTTCGTGAAGAAACCCATAAAAGGAGAAAACCTCTTCTTCTTTGAAATGATAGGAAGTATTTTAAGTTTTGTACATCATCTATAATTGAGCACCAACTCAATGTGAGGTTTCTACCTCTGTTTTACAAGCTGCAACTTGTTTGAGAGCACCAACTCTCTGGTTTCTCTAGCACCCACTAGAAGGAAGCACCAACTCCCTTAATGTTCCAGCACCAACGGGATGGAAGCACCAACTTCCAGTTACACAGGCTCCAACCTATATAATAGAGAACACGTGTTCTGCCTTGCACCACCCTACCACCCTGGTTTCTCTGGCTGCAACCAGATGGAAGCTACAACTTCCTGTGTTCAAACTCCCACTTGAACCTCTGAGGACAATAGTCCTCCCGAGCACCTCCCAACCTCCCTAGAATGTTAATAAATAAATAAATAGTCAACTACACATATAAATCAATTCATACCAATCTTTCTTTGTTCTGTAAATCTGGTCTTCTACAAACTGTTCTATTGTTCTTCTCTTCCTCTATCTATTCAGCGGGTATGCTCTACATCAACTCGTTCTCTCATTCTGCTCTGCTCCGACTTCTCTTCATCATCTTTTACTCTTCACTGAGTTTCTTCTCACACTGTGCATCTTCTCCATCACACACAACACATCCTCTTATTTTTCCTTTCTTATAGTTTCATTCATTTTCCATACTGAACAGCCAACCCTACACAGTCTGACTCATCTTCTTTTATACACACCTACACGATGGTTCCACTTCCCATTTCCTTAGACAAAAGAAAGACAATTGTCCGAGCAACTGAAACGCCAACTGAAACGTTAACTGATTTGCAATCATGAGTCCATTTTGCTAACAGATTCATAACTGGGGAGTTAACTCTGAGAGAGAACAATAACCTTCCGATCATATTCCAATTTATCTGCTCCATTGGATGAACTTTATTGACATTGCCTTTAAATCAAGTTTCAGCATTTCGAAAATCCTGTACTGAGTGTCTCGACACTTCATTTCGCGATTTTTGAAGTTCCGATACAGAACTTTTCTACGCTAGCTCCTTCGCCAATATGACTGTGGTCATAACCAAGCGCCTATGCAAAAAGCTCTTTCGCGATTTCTCCTTTTTCGTGATTTTCAACACTATGCTCCGTTGACCCCAAGTCAGTGAAATTTTGATCACTTGCCACATGTCCTGTGATTCAATGGTCCAGATCTGATCTTGATTCAATGGCTACGATCGAATCGTGATTTCACTATTTTGGCATTCTTGTTTCATTTTTTTCTTGCCTCTCCATGTTGCGATCCCCGAAACTCCGATATGGAATTAGATCAACGGTCTAGATCTGAACTTGATTCAACGGTTGTGATTGAATCGCAATTTCGCATATCGCAAAATCAAAATTCTTTTTTCATTGATTTCTTGCCTCTCCATGTTGTGATCCTCGAAACTTTGATATGGAGTTAGATCAATGGTTCAAATATAAGCTTGATTCAACGGCTGTGATTGAGTTGCAATTTCACATATCGCGAAATCAGGATTCTTGATGTCAATAATCTTTGACATGTCCAACTCTCGATCCCAGAAACTCCGACAAGGACTGGAATCAACGGTCCAGATTCAACCTTAATCTGACAGCTCAGATTTCATCGCAATTTTGCATATCGCAATATCAAGATTCCTGTTGACAATAATTTTTGACATGTCCAACTCTCGATCCCTGAAACTCCGACAAGGACTGGAATCAACGGTCCAGATTCAACCTTAATCTGATGGCTCAGATTTCATCGCAATTTCGAGAAGTTAGGGAACCCTGTTCCTTTGACTCTCCAGTCAGTGAACTTACGATCTTTCCCCATGTGTGCTTCCTGATGATGGACGGTCCTCCTTCTTTCGGGATTTTGTGAGCTCCTTTTCTCCTTTTTATACTTTAAAAGGCGTAAAGGTTCTCCTTGATCCAATGATGGTCGGGTCCTGTGCTTGGATCTAACATCTGAGATCTGTCCTCCTCTTCAATGCTCTCTTCTTGAGATCTGATGGCCATCGGGAATTTTGAATGAAATCCAACGATCATAGATTCTTCTCAAATTTTATGAGTCTTCGACCACTCGATCAATGTTGTGTTTCCTTCAATCATTCGCCTTCGATCATTCAACCTTCCTGAACTTATCTTTTGTTTTCTTGTCGATTACAAACTTCCTGTACTCATGCCATCTTCACTGTTGTACTTGCCATCAATGACAAGCATTCATTGTTTGTTAAATATTTGCCATTCGTTGTCTGTTAAATATTTTCCAACACAAGTGCATCCCATGTCTTGGGAAGACCATTGAGTACTATGTTTACCAATTCCTTCTCTGAAATGATCTCTTATATATCTTTTAGTTGATCTCTTAACTGAGAGATTCTCACAACGTATGATGTTATGTTGTCGTCATCATTCATCTTCATGTCACATAGCTCATTCTTTAGACTCATTATCTAGTCACAATCTGTGATTTGGGTGACCCTTCTACTTTAAGGCCCCTACTGAATTTCTATCCATATGCCATATTATAACTCCCCTATCTGATTTAGCGATGGTGCAAAATTCTTAGAGTTCGAAACATGAATATCTCCCGAAGTGAATTTCTCCTGTAGTGGCGTGGCAGTCTCTCATCACTCTGACAATTCAGAGTTAGAAATATTTTGAATGAAAAGTGTATATAGATCCTGGAGTGATAAACTTGCGAAGTGATTGGCGTGTTCTTATCACTAATTAAACCTGAATTAAGTCATTTTTATCATTTAAATAATTTGGGACTTCGGGGCTTTGAGCTTCATAGAACTATGCTTTCTCTAGATGGAAAACTCTCAGAGTGATGTGTTGGCTTGAAATGAGTGCCACATGTCTCAACAAATGAGTGCCACTTATCAATGCCAGATGAATGCCACGTGTCTCCGGTGAATGAGTGCCATGTGTCTCCGGCACTTCAAACTTTGGGATTTTCTAGATGTAAAGCATGGAAATATCTCGAAGTAGTACGGGCCTGAAGTGACGTGTCTCTTCAGGACTTCGGCACTTCGACACTTCATGGTTCCAGTAATTCGTGGGTTCTCTCTTGATGTTAAACCCTGCACGATTTCGACACTCTGAATGCACGAAAATTATCGATCTGAGTGGCTTGTTGGATCACCATCGTTGAAAAATGAACCCGACCGTTGCTTGTATTTCATCCCAACATAGACTAATCTGAATGTTGCACTTTGTTCTCATGGCTATTTCTTGTGCAATAAAAATACTTGGCCAACCTACTATGAGCTCAATTTCGCTAGCGCCACTTTCCATATCTAGATTTCATAGCTCCTTTGAGCTACTTTTGTTGTTGCAGATGTTGGGTGCTAACACACTCTATAAGAGAGCACACACATTTTAGGAACATGTCTGTGTTCGTTTTACCAATGATGTTGAAAAATGTGGTGGTTTTTTTTTTATTATCCTATATAGAAATAACATTTTCATATTATTGAAAATGTTCACATGTTCATGAAAATAACATTGAGAATGTGTCCTTGAAATTTATCCTCATTGTCATTTTTCAGGCCATCATCTCCATGCAAGAAACTACAATTGATTCTTATCTTATTCAATTCTATGGAACATGTTGTAAATCCTAACCTTGTACAATATCTACTGCAAACAGATATTATGAAAACAACATAAAAGATACAATGTAAAAAACAAACATTACACATAGATTTTTCCCCTGGAAACCCAAACCGAGAAAACCAAGATATTCTATATTCATTCATTGTGTTACAATGTTTACAATACAAAATACATATAGGATCTTATAGGATTGTCACACTCTATCCTTACAGCTTTTTGTACCAACCCAATGCCTGAATACAATATTTGTAACCATACTACTTCCTTACTTGCATGAGTGGCTGCCATGTATTCAGCTTCTGTAGTTGAAAGTGCAACTACAGGCTGTCTTTTTCTCATCCAACTTATTTCTCCTCCAAACAGGTTAAACACATACCTGCTTGTAGATATCATATGATCTAGATCTCTAGCCCAGTCTGCATCCACAAAGCCATGTATATCGACCACTCTGTCCAATTCCGGTCTTCCTTCATAGCACAATCCATAGCTAGCAGTGCCACACAAATACCTAAAAACCCTTTTTATTGTTGTCCAATGTTCCTTCCTTGGTTTTGACATATACCTACTTAAAACTCCTACTGCATGTGTAATGTCCAGTCTAGTATAGACCATTGCATACATCAAACTTCCAAATGCACTCGCATATGGAACATGAGACATGTCCTCCTCTTCTTCATGTGTCTTGGGACACTGATCCCCAAATAACGTTACACCAGCAGGAATAGGAACCTTGACCGGTTTAGATTCCTGCATATTAAACCTTTGCAATATTGTCTCAACATATTTTCTCTGATTTAACCAGATTTTCCTCCTTTTTCGATCTCTTTTAATTTCCATGCACAAAATGAAATTTTAAGCACCGAGATCCTTCATGTCAAATTTAGACGAAAACTGAGTTTTCACATCCTGGATAATCTCCTTGTTGCTTCCTATCAGCAACATGTCATCCACATATAAGACCAAATAAATCAAATGATCACCAATTAATTTAAAATAAAATAATGATCTTATTTGCTTCTTGTGAAGCCAAGTCCCAGCATATAAGTATCAAATTTTTGATACCACATTCTTGGTGATATTTTTAAACCATATAGGGACTTTTTCATCTTGCATATCAACTCCATATTTCCTTTCACAACATAACCTTCTATTTGCTTCATATAGATTTCTTCTTCTAGATCCCCATGCAGGAATGTTGTCTTCACATCCATCTGTTCTACTTCAAAATCAAATGAAGAAACAACAAATAACATAAACCTTACAGAGGTTAACTTGGCAACAGGAGAAAAAATCTCACCAAAATCAATTCCCTCAACCTGGGAATAACCTTTTTCTACTAACCGAGCTTTGTATTTCTCCACTTTTCCTTCTGCATTCATCTTCTTTTTAAATACCCATTTTCTACCAATGAGATTTCTTCCAGTTGGAAAATCCACTAGATCTCAAGCCTCATTCTTATCCAAAGATGCCATTTCTTCTTCCATGGTCCTTTTCCAGATATTTCCATCCTCTGAATCCACTGCCTCCCTGACAGTTCTAGGATCATCATCAATAATAGAAAAAGAAAAATTTGAAAGAAAATCATATGGACTATACCTTTCTAGTAGCCTTCTTTCTCGAACCGATCTCCTCAATACTGGAGTATGAGGATCTTCTTCTTCTGATTCATGTTTTTCTGTAGAGTTTGATTCATCGTCCTTTAAATCAAACTCTATCTTCTCTGGTTCTTCCTTACTTGGTAGGACTTCCTGTTTAAAAACATCCTTCATTTCTCTAAATACCACATCTCAGCTATACACTACCTTCTTAGTTTCTAGGTTCCAAATCTTATAACCTTTGAGACCATCTTTATATCCAATAAAGATACATTTGTCAACCTTCTTATCCAACTTACTCCTATTTTCCTTTGTAACATGAACATATGCATCGCAACCAAATACCTTAATATGTGTGAGAGAAGGTTCCTTACCAGTCCATACCTCTTGTGGAGTCTTTTCATTTAACACTGATGAGGGTGATTTGTTGACCAGATAACATGTAGTACCCACTGCCTCTACCTATAATTCTTTCACTAACCCAAAACCACTGAGAATACACCTTGCTTTTTCCATCAGCGTCCTGTTCATCCTTTCTGCAACTCCATTCTGCTGAGGTGTATATGGAGTAGTCTTGTACCTTGATATACCTCACTTCTTACAAAATTCTTCAAATTCATTCTTGCAGAACTCTCCGCCATTATCTATCCTCAACACCTTAATTCATTTCTCTGTTTGATTCTCAACAAGAGCCTTAAAATTTTTAAACCTATCAAAGACTTCAGATTTCTTCTTGAGGAAATATATCCAAGTTTTCCTTGAGAATTCATGTATAAATAATACATAGTACATAGATTTTCCCAATGATGGGACCGACACAGGTCCAAAAACATCACTGTGAACTAACTATAAAATTCCTTCTGTCCTTGCAGCACCAGAGGGGAATCTTACCCGATTATGATTCCCATATAGAGGATGTTCACAGAAATAAAAATCTAGATAGAAATTAGACACACCTTCAACCATACCTTTACTGTGTAGTAGTTGAAGACCCTTCTCTCTGATATGCCCTAGTCTTTGATGCCACAACATAACCTTTTCTCCAGAGACTGTAGTAGTTCTTTCTTCTTCAACTCAAATATCAGGAACAACGTAGCTATTACACCCATCATTAATATTGTTTCCTAGAAGCTTATACAGAGTTCCAAACCGAACTCCCCTCATCAACACCATTTCTCCTCAAACCATCCTGGAAGCTCCCTTTTCAAGTATTGTCTTTACCCCTGCATCTTCCATTTTGCTTACAGAAATCAAATTTTTGGCCATACCTGGGATGTGCAGAACACCAAACAGTGTTTTAATCCTTCCATCTATGAGCCTCAACTTGGCCCTTCCTCTTCCTATGATCCTGGTTGTCGCATCATTATCTAAGAAAACATTACCTCCATCATACCTTTCATATTCGTAGAACCACTCCCTGTGGGGAGTCATATGAAAGGATGCACCAGATTCAATCAACCATGCCTCATGATCCACATGTGTACTTGAAGATTCCAAGTACACATCCCCTCCTTATTAATTGGAGGTCTTTTCTTTTGTAGAAGAAGATTCTTCAGATCCCTTCTTTTTCTCAATTTTGGATCTACACTACTTCTTGTAGTTCCCTTCTTTCCCACATCTCCAACATACAATTACAAAATTTCTGGGAGATTTAGATCTACCCTTAGACATAGATCTCCCACTTGAGAAATTAAATCTATTTCTTTCCTGGGAACATCCTCTTGCAAATAATGTGTTTGTGCTATGTCCTTCCATATTATTTCATCTCATCTCCTCTGACAACAAGGATGAGACCACTTATTCAATCTTCGAAGAAGTTGTATTACTACCTATGGCCACAACCAAACTATCCCACGAGTTTGGTAAAGAACACAAAAAATTGATACATTTATATTCATTTGAAATTTTAATCTCAACAGATACTAACTGACTTACCACATTATTGAAGGCATTCAAATGCTTTGCCACTGAGTCTCCATCTCTCATCCTCAAGTTATACATCTTCTTTCTCAGGAATAGTTTATTTACTAGGGACTTAGACTGATACAACTTCCCCAACTTTTCCCATAAATCCTTGGATGTAGATTCCTCTAACACATTCAATAATACTGAATCGGAGAGACATAGTCAGATTGTTCTCTTTTCCTTCTGATCCATCGTTTTCCAGTCATCTGCAGAAGTTCCTGTAGGTGCAGTACCTGGATCTATCACGATCCACTGATCTCTATCTACCAAAATATCTTCCATATTGAGCTTCCACAGCTCAAAGATTTTCCCATTAAGCTTCTCGATCTCCATATTCGAATTTCTTGCCATTTCTTTTCACTTGAAAAACAATAGCGCAGATCTCCCACTGTAACAAGGCTTATCAGAATCCCGAGCCAAACCTTTGACCACAAAGGCATCCCCTTGAAGCCAATAAATCTCTGATACCAAATGTAAATCCTAACCTTGTACAATATCTACTGCAAATAGATATTCATAAAAGAACAGAAAATATACAATGGAAAATACAAACATTACATAGAGATTTTTCCCCTAGAAACCCAAACCAAGAAAACCAACATATTCTATATTCATTCATTGTGTTACAATGTTTACAATACAAAATACATACAGGAGCCAGCGGCATCCAAAACCCTGACCCAATGACCTACATTAGTCCAAAACCCTAATTCCTTAAACGAAAATAGAAAAACCATCGGAAAAAACCATGTGGCGAAAAGACACCTAAATACATGACACATTTCCTGGGGCAAGTGTCACATTTCCCGAGGCAGAAAAAATAATAATTAATGAATAATTAAATAAAGTAAAAAGTATCTTATACTGATTCACCCCCCCCTTCTTTTTTGACTGGTGGAATCAACAACTAGTCAGGCACATACTCACGTGACATAGGGTCATGTTATATGACTATTACCACTATAACCTTCAAGTGTGCCCATGATGCCCCATACATGAAACATAAGGTAAGCTGGTGTTTCTAACCGATGAATTAGCATAACGATTCACCCCCCTCTTAGTATAAGCATAAGTTAAACAATATTGTTATTCTCATCTTGCATTGCATGTCTATCATAGTTCTAAGAAATACCCAACAACACATTGGATTCATCCATCGTAATTACATCAAACAAAATTTCTTGTTTGTACTCTTGAATATTAAACTCATCATGCATTTCTATCTCTCCCTTACTTCGTGTCACTTTAAAAAAATTAAATACTATAGGATTACAATGTTTTTTATTATCCAAACCCAACTTATCTACCTTCTCTACTATTATCATTTTCTTCATAGGACAAAAATCAATAATAATTTGATAGCACATACCTTTGGATTTACACTTTGCTTCAAAAATATTTTTCTAGTCCACAATTCTTCTTCAAAGTTTTGTTGTCACTATTTCTTCTTTCATTCTTCTCATGATTATATTTTATCCTCCTTTAGGTAGTGATGGTGTTTCAACCACCTATATTTTTAAGTTCTTCTGTTTTTGTTAATTTTCCGTTGTTCTCCTCTACCACACACCATTTTTATTGGAAATTCATAAGATTTATGCCCTTCATCTAAAAAAAATAGTTAATTATACCACAATTCCCACCATTTCTGCATTCATGGAAACATCCCTTCATTTACCATAGACATGTGTTTTGTATTTTTCAATTTTCTATGATGTCTCAACCCTTTGATTTTATCATGCAACTAAATGGAATCCTTTGCTTCCTTCCTCTTCTGCTAAATATTTTATTATTTTCCTTTGATAACATCTCTTCTACATCTAATTCCAATTAATATTCTTATTGTACTAAATTAAATCTAGGCAAGCTTACTTTATCTTGAAGAAAGAATTTCATTTTGTTTACATACCTTCACAATCTTTATCTTTCAATTCCTCAACTTCCAATTTGATTGTAAATTATATAGAATTCCTTAGTGTATTACTACAAATTTTATTCTTCCTATCTCATATTATGCATTTTATTAAACAATATTTTTTATTAATCAATTAAAAAAAATCAAACAATTTTCTCACCATTTTACTATAGGTTCAAATATTCTTCTTCTACTTCCAAACACATTCATTTTGTGCAAAATCCAACTACAAGCGAGACTGCCCCTTCAATCTAGTAGCAATCAATATCATTCCTTGAGGCCCTCTATCATCTCATACTCAAAGTAATATTCCATTTAATTTATCCAATACCATTGTTTCTTTATTTCAATACCACATCCTTGCTTATGATTTCTATATATGATTTTCTTTGAATTTTGAAATACTTAAGTAGCTACAATATGAGATTATTCTCTTCATTTTTTTCTTCCTCATCAACTAGTTCTTTATCCAATTCCTATTACCCACTCTTTCCATTCTACAATTCCTCTATAACATTCCTCGATTATATGATTTTTGTGTTCACATTTTTTTCTATGTGTAATTATGGCAACCATAACTTCCTTTACATGTCAATTCTTGAGTTTCTCATATGGATGCTTACACTACTCTATATACAACCTATCACGCATATGCCATTAATCTCATTGTTGGTCATCACTTGGTCAACCCTTCATAAATACCTATTTATCAATTATTTGTATCACATGATCCTAATTATGTTTTCAGTACACCTGTGTGTAAGACACATGTACAATGCATCTAGATTTCAAGTGCTTATAGTTGAATATATTGAAAACATGTTATTTGACTCAATTTTTTTAGGAAATAAAATGTGTTAGTTATTGCATATGCATTATTTTTAAGTAATATACGTTATTTAAAATGGTCAATTGGGTTTAGCTTGGATGGTTGTGAGGAATAATTGTTATCCTCCCCACCGGGGTTCAATTCTCATAAATGACATGAATAAATCTCATAATTAATTTTTTGTAATCGCTTCAAGCCTATATATATTGGAAAGTTTCCTTTGATTCAAAAATGAATAACAAGGCAACTTCTTTTTCTGGGGGAAAAATATGTTATTTTAAAATGACACACTAGTTTTTATCCGACATGGTTAGTTTAGAATTATGTTTAGCTTAATGAATTTTATGGTTTAGAGAAAAAATGGTACTTTTGTTTTTCTTGACATTTTAACATTTTTCAAGAAAATTGTATGAGGAATTATATTCAAATATAAAAAACCCATTAGGATGGTACTTCCTAGTCACACAATGCTTGTGCAGAATGTGTTGTAGCATGTCCAATTGGTCCAACTGGATGTGGTCTTCTTACAAGTAGTGAAGTTTATTGGTTTTGATATTTGTAACAAGTTGATCTATTATTGAAATGACACTTTGTAGACTTGAAGGAACTTTCAAGGGACTAGAGGAGTGGTGGTTTGTCTCTCTTCCCCTTTATATAGTTTTGTATTTGCATATAGTTTGGAACTAGATGATTAGTTTGTATCGGTCACCCTTTTGATTTGAGATCGAGTAGTTGGTTTCTATGCAATTTATGCTCCTAAACTTAGCTTGGAGAAAAGTTGGTTTTGGTATTGGGATGGATTTGTCTCTTCTTGTTGCAGACTAGATTGTTAGGGAGTATTTTAGTATGGTGTAATTGGGAGGAAGA
>JZKD02S1673264.1:262437-275022 GCA_000966675.3 Picea glauca
GGGGGGGGGGTTATCCCCCCTATGGGGGTTCGTGGGCGAAGCCCCTGAATTAAAATTTCTTTGTAAATGTATATTGTAATTTCATAGTAAATTTGGACCGTTCATTATAAGGTCACAAATCTGATGGTAGAATTTGTGTTAGGGTTTTTTTCCCTAGAAAGAAACCATCTTTTATGAGGGAAATGTATTCCAACTATGTATTATTTCAAATATTGTATTCTGAGTGAGGAGACTATGAGAGAAAGAAGAGGAAGTTACAATGGGTGTGTTGTACATTGTATCCCTTCATTTTATCGATAATTCTAAAGGAAGGACTTGGCAATTTCTCTGGTGGACGTAGCCCACACTGGGTGAACCACGTATATATTCTTTGTTTTATTTCCGCATTTGTTTTATTTTATGGCTCTGCGATCCTGTTTTTCTAACATGATAAATATGGAGGTGTAGGGTTAGTGGTTTATAGAAATGTGCTTTGTGACATTGCAAAGATACTCTTTATATCTTTTACCACAATTGGGAGAAAAAAGGGATGGATTATGGTGGTTGGTATATAATGTCTAATTATTGATGGGGAAATGATAGGGTGTAGGATAATATACGTTAATTATATGGTCCATGAGAGGATTTGAATTTCTTTACATCGACTCATATTATTGATTTGGTTTTATATTTGATGGTTCATATCATTTTTTAAGTTATAAAATTATTTCCTTGTGACAAACAATTGATTCACCCCATTCTTCACTATTCGTGATAATTGTCTCTTATTTTGAGTTAGAGGAGTTATAGTCCTTTGTTCAAAGAGTGTTGAGCCTCCCCCCTTGCAAAATTGGTGGCTAGTGTGGATTATTTGGTGGGAGGTTACAATGTGCCCTATTGTTAAGTTCATTAAAGTCTAGGACATGGTGTTATATAGGAAGCAATACAAGGATTTGTAGTATCATTAGTGGCTTGAAGAGGTTCACACCTTTCTTGAACAAGATCTCCATAATCTATCTCTTCAAGAGGAGGCTGGAAAAATGGAGATGGTAGTTTGAAGAGTTTAAAATTATTTATATAGAGGTGATTGGGTTTTCCCCCATATTTTTTAAAGAGAATATCACCTATAGATAAGTAAGGTATCTCGTTGACCTTATCTCAGTGAGTTATAGATTTTATGTAGAACACAATGGAATATCACTCTATATATAATTTATCCATTCAATGTATTCTAGGAGGATTAGAGAATATATTTTACCTTGTTACGACGGTTGTCCTCATGTGATCCTGGTTGATGTAGATCCAAGAATCTAGTGATGTATCCAATGATTAGTCACTTTCACACATAAGACAAAGCATACCTATATCAAACTCATTAGGAAAGAAACAATATAAGGAACAACTAGATATAACCTATTTTTCTCAAGTAAAAGTAGATCTCTCAATGAAGAAGATAAAATATTGAAACTCAAACACATTGGAGGGGAAATTCCATAGATATAAATTGATTAATAAAGAAAGTGCATCAACAAATAGATACCTTGAGACTTGTTGCAATACCTTCTGGCTCCAAGCTCCCAATTCTCCTCCTTGGCCAGTCCAACATCTCTATATATTTCACTAGCATAATGACTCTCAAAATATGTATCTTCCTATCTCCTTGATTTTTCCTCTTCGTATAGGAATTTAGAATATCTTAGAGATAGGCTTCATGGCATGTGAATTAGGTGGATACATGTCATAGATAGGCTTCATGGAATGTGAACTAAGAAATTACAAGTCATATATAGGCTTGATAGCCTATGAACTAATCAATTAGAAGTTATGCACAAGTTCCCTACTCAGTTATGAGATTTTACCAACCTATTATGATATTTCTTATCAAGTTCCATGCTCAATTATGATTTTTTTCCAACTCACTATGAAATTTATTTTCAATTATAAATTATTTTTTCTGAATTATGAAATAATTCTTATTTCATAATTACGAAATTGTGACAAATATTTATTTCCTTGTGAAATAATTATGATATTTTACAGGATTATGTAATTTCATCCTCATAACATCTAATAACGTCCTTGAAAAATATATGGTGGAAAATGAAATTATAATAGATGTCCCCTAATGTAGGATATTAGAAGAGGAATTGATGGACAAAATAAATTACAAAAACTCATGGTTATGAGTAACATAAGGAAGGAGCTCATAGATCAAGGAACCAATAAGTACCTATAAATAGTCACCAACCAAACATATATATACATCATCATTGAGGTAGGCATACCCATGCTCAGATGTAGGCACAATAATGGTTACCAACACAATGCACTATGGATCCATGAAACGATATGCAAGACCATGACATGACCATGAAAAATTACACGATGTACCTATGTCCTAAAAGAGATCATAGCCATGAGAAAATAAATGTGGATCTCTTTCACAACATACATCCGTAAGACATTTAGCACCAATGAGATTTTCCATGTAGTATTCATAGTACTCATATAGTAGTGATATAATCCATTACAAATTGGGAGAGGTAGCATAAAGGAGTGATGCCCCCTCTAGGTCTGAGGTCTTCAATCCAACCCTAGTGATGTTACAATTATATAGCATGTGAATAGATGAGTTGATGTAGAGAATGATAGAAAACCATTTTATTACTATTCATTGAGTTATACCATTAACTGATGCGAGGGGAATCACCAATAATGAAAATGGATGCTAAGGTACCTAGTACAATCTAGTGAGTGTGAATAGAGTCACTAATGTTGAAAACTCATAGAATCAACTGATCGAGAGTAAATGAGGTGAACCCACTATAAATTGAAAGGAATCATACCACTAATGACAACAAGTTCCAAGGTACTAGATGGTTTCTATATCTCATTCCTATATAAGGTGTTGGTGTCGACATGCAAAGATACGTTGAAGGATGAATTTAATATATAGCCCATCAATCGACATGAAACAATAATCGAGAGATATTTGTGAAGAGATATAATCACCAATTACAACTGACACAGGGGTGGATGACATGAAAGGTCAATGAGATTTAAAAATGGATAGCATATAACACACATACTAATGAGTCAACAACACTAATTCAAGAGAAACAACGATAGTGAAATAATGTATGAGGCATTAAAGAACTCTCCATAGTGACTAGAAGAGTAACCATCCATAGGAGTACATGACTCATAATGATGGTACATCTCCTAGGAAAGATATAACCTAATTTTAACATAATGAAGAAAACATATGCCATGTTTAATTGTGACAACAACTAACAGATACCACTTTACCAATTATAGATCAAGGTAAACCCCCCCTCTTTTTGTTGTCTCGTTCATGTTTTGACGGGTGTGATAGAGAGATAAAAGTATGCTCGATATTGTCTTTTTCATGGTTTGATGAGTGAAAAAAGAGTTAAAAGTGTGCTCAATAGTGTATTTTTCATTGTTTTATTACCACGAAAAAGAGTTAAAAGTGTACTCAATGGTGACTTTTTCATGGTTTTATGAGCACAATTTGTTTTTAAAAGTTAGCTTGTTTAGAGAAAATGAGTGGCTCCATGGTATGTAGCTATGTTCCAAGCACACAAAAATGACCTATGCAAATTGGAGGTAGAAAATATACTGGGAAATTAATGTCCACTCATAGAAGCAATTTTTTCCAAGGGTAAGGATCATAAAATGGAGGAAAGTTAATGCAAATGGAAAGAGGTCAAGAATTACTATAGTTGTGGTAAGAATGATGAATGAAAACAATAGCACAAAACTAGTCATTCTAGGGACCTAACCCCTCATGTAGATAGAATAATATATTTTTCATGTAATAAAGGTCGACATTAGTTAATACGGCCTAAATATATTTTCCATGTAATAAAGGTTGACATTATTTAGTGCGGTCTATTTAATAATTGTGAACAAGTAAATGTAAGAAGACCTAATAGAATCTTTCGATTCTAGAAATATCTTCCTATAGGATGTTATTTAGAAGATAGAATTAGTACAAATAAGACTAGGAGGCACGAGAAATATTATCTTGAGAATTATTGTAATAGAGATATGCTCTATTGGAGGTTTCCCCCTTGAAGAGGCAAGTGAAAATTGCTTTCTTTGAATAAAGGTATTATTTTTGGTATTTCTCTTCTCATTATTTTGTTGTTACATTGATATATGTTGAATATTCCCATTTATGCATATTATATTACATTTGGTACTTTACAAGTGGTATCAGAGCACTTTCCCTGGAATGAATTGTGGGTAAATGTATTTTCCAGGGTACATATGTGTATTTCCAGTGTATTTAAAGCACATAGGTCTATCGTTCAGTGGGTAAAAATATGGTGGGGAAGGATACACGCAGGAGATACAAAAGGATTCACGGGGTTTTCTGGAAAACACAAGTTTATCCCTTGATGGAAACCTGTATAAACCATGTTGGTACCCCTCAAGTAGTACCACATTAGACATAATCTGTACATTGCCATCACTCCCACGTACTAACATATATATAAGGAGTCCCTTGTGCCTTCTAAAACCAACCCTATATCAACCAATTGGATGCCTGACTACTATAGTGCCACTGAGAACAACACTCGAGAGTATAATCTCTAGTACTTAGGTAATTAGGTAGTATGACTAAGGGCACTGTCAAGCCTCCTTAGTTGGTTCCCTAAGATATTGGTTCGAGTACTATTGTTCGACCCCACACGTATATGAGAGAACTATAGCATAGAGAAAACCCTTTTCAATAGGAATCCTGCAAACCCTAACCATGGGGGAACATTATGACAAGGAGAAGAATGGATATTTTGGCCACGTAACCTTTCCTCGTACATTATGGTTGTGAAATTCCTACACATTTTTTCTATTAAGACTTTGGTAATCTTGAGATTGCATTATTATTCAGGCTGGAGAATAACTCTGCATGAGTAAATTATTTTTTTGGGTCTGGCCAATACCCTTATTTGAGACCTATCTCATTGGATTCCTCTTTTCAACCTGATCATTGTGATACCTACCATTTTTAACTTCTCTTTTTTTATCCTGTGGACCCATAACCTTCTCGACACCTTTATTTCCCACTTATCCCATTGGTTTTATCTCGTTTCCCTGATCATAGTGATATATATAACTTATCTTCTTTTTTATCAATGGACCCACCTCTATTTCCATCATGGATCCCACCCTCCAAGAAGAAACCAATAAGAAATTGAATACTAACCTTACTACCCTTAGTTCCCAAGTGAAGAAGGACATTCTTTCCATTTATGCCAAAATGGACTACATCCAGGAACAAATAGGTAACCAAATTGTTGAATTCAAATCCCTTTTTCCAACAATTCATGAAAACATTCCAGGTTCCTTCCTCCTCCGACCCATCTCTCTATCCTGAAGATGTTGACTTCAACCGAACTCTACACTCTCATTTCAACTCCCTACCTCATGACCCCCATCTTCCTAGAGTTGAGGTGAACAAATTTGATGGCTTATATCCAACATAATGGGTCACTCAAATGGAACACTAGTTCTCCCTGCATGACATTACTAATGAGTTGACCAATATTCATTTCAAAATTATCTATTTGGATCTGAAATGATGGAAATGGTGGAAATGGTGTATAAATTCACGTCAAGGGTATGTTAATTGGTCACAATTTGTTGTTGAGTTGCATGAACGCTTTGACACAAACATCCTCCATTTAGGATGTCTGGCCAAGTTGAAATAGTCTAGAACAATGGAAGATTTTATTGTCGCCTTTGAGCACTTGTCTTTCTGAACGAAGTGTGTGACATATTTGTTTTCAAGGAATGTTTTATCAGTGGCCTCAAGGATGAAATCTGACTCAGGTCATAATGGATCACCCCTAGAATTTTTTGGAAGAAACTAAATGTACCAAGGAGGCACAACAAGTCATCTTGTCCTAGAGTAAAAAACCCACTTTTGTTCCTCTTCCTAAACCCACTGTCCCTACCCCTGAGGCCACTCCTCTCAACGTCCAAAAACACAGGGAGATTTGGATGAATGCCAACTCAAGGGTATCTTCTATAATTTTGATGAAAAATACTTTCCAGGGAACAAATGTAAAGAACATAAACTATTTATGGCCATTTCAAAGTATGTTTTTGATGAATATGTTGAGGTATATCCTAAATTCGAGCTACCCCAAATAGATAATCCTTCGTCGCTCGCTGATCCTCCTGAAGTTGAACCACTAATTTCTCTGAATTCTCTTAGTGCTTTTTCTACTCCCCAAATCCTCAAATTGATTGGTTACATTAAATACCAGAAAGTTATCATCCTAGTTGATAGTAGAAACACTCACAATTTCATTCATCACTACCTTTATAAAGAGTTCAATTGTTATATTTGTATTTTCAACAATTTTCACATCATGATTTCCAATGGTGGTTCCATGAAATGTGGGGGAATTTTGAAAATGTGTGCCTACAAATTGGTTAGTATAACCTGAAATCTCACATGTTTTCTATTGGCATGGGTGGTTGTCACATTGTTCTTGGTGTTGAATGGTTACGCACTCTTGGCCCCATAACCATGGATTTTAAAGATTTAACGATTCAATTTAAATAGGAAGGACAACAATTTAAATTCCAAGGCATTCCAACAGGGTCCTTGGAGATCATCAGTTCCCACCGCATGGAAACGTTACTCAAAAAAGGTCATTCTGGCATCATTGACCAACTCCATTCCATTCAAGTAGTTGAGACACCCATGGTACACCCTGGCCTTCATGCTATCCTTTCCCACCATCCCACTATTTTACAAACTCCCTAAATCCTTCCATCCTCCCACAAATATCATGACCATTCCATTCCTTTAATCCTATGCAGTATTCCTCGCAATGTTCACCATTATCGTTATCCCTTTGCTAAAAAAATGAAATTTGGAAAATTGTACAAGAATTGTTAGAAGCAAGCGTTATCCATCCCAGCACCAACCCCTATTCTTCCCCTATTTTTATGGTCCTCAAAAAGGAAGGAACTTGGTGTATGTGTTATGATTTTCATTCCCTTAACAAACTTACCATCAAGGACAAATTTTCCATTTCCATTATAGATGACCTTTTGGATTAAATCAATGTATCTCAATACTTTACCAAACTTGACCTTCGTTTAGGATACTGCCATATACATATGAAAGAGGAAGACATCCCTAATGCTGCATTTCACACTCATGAGGGCCACTATGAGTTCTTGGTTATGCCCTTTAGTCTCTGTAATACCCCCTCCACTTTTCAAAGTCTCATGAATCATGTATTTCATCCTTTCCTCCATCACTTTGTGTTAGTTTTCTTTGATGATATTCTCATATATATTAAAATGTGGCCAACCCATCTCACCCATGTAGATCAAGTTCTCCATCTCCTCTCCAAGCACGAAATTTTCCTCAAATAGTCTAAGTGTGATTTTGGTGCCTATGAAGTTCAGTACCTGGGTCATATTGCTGGCAAGGATGGTGTAAGGGTGGATCCCAAGAAAATTGAAGTTATGCAGAATTGTCCTTTCCCTAAAAGTATTAAAAGTATGCGTGGTGTCCTAGTTTTAATGGGATATTATCATAAGTTTGTTAAAAATTATAGAAAAATTATGATTCCTCTCACAACTCCTGAAAAAGAATGCTTTTATTTGGACTCCAACCACTGACCAATATTTCCAAGCCTTGAAATAATTTATGTGCACTACTCTTGTACTGTCCCTACCTAACTTCACCAAGACCTTTGTTCTAAAACATGATGCATCAGGGAGAGGAATTTGGGTAGTCCTCATGCAAGATGGATGACCTTTGTATTTCAACAGAAAATAGTTTTCAAATTGACATTTGGGCCAATCTATTTATGAAAAGGAAATGTTGGCTATTTTCCATGCAATGTATCCCTGACACCCTTATCTATTGGGACAACACTTCCAAATTAAGATAGATCATCAAAGCCTCAATTACTTAATGGATCAATGAATTTCATCCCTAAAGAAACAAAAATTTGTGACCATGTTGTTTATATATGATTATAATATTTTTTATAAGAAGGGAAAAGAAACTGTGGTGGCTGATGATCTTTCCAAGAAATATGAAGACGAAAGGTCCCTCTTTTCCATCTAATTCATTGTCATGGACTGGCTTCAGGATATTCGACAGAAATGGTCAAAAGACCCAAAAATTCTGGCCTATTCCAAAAACTTCATCAGGATCCCAAAGCTACTCTAGGGTACTCTTGGAAGAATGAAAAGTTTCTCTATAAAGGTCGCTTGTATTTAAGAAAACAATTGACACTTAAATCCAAGGTGCTCTCTAAGTTTCATGCTTCACCTACAACATGCCATTCAAGTTTTACCAAAACTTATGAATGGGTCAAACGATATTTCTTCTAGGATGGTATGAAACAAGACATCTACATCTTTGTGTCTGAATGTGATGGAATATGCGGTGAATACCTACATAGAATATCTAGCTAGAAAAGAAACATACATATCTTGCAAAGGTGAGAAGAACAAAGAAACATTGGAGAGAAATAATGATAAATTGTATTAACCAAATGAAAGAATGATAAAATAAAAATGATATACTCTTCATGGCTAAAATAATGCACAATAGAGGAGAAGACAATGCGCTATAGTGGTGGTCTAGAGAGATATGGACACACAAAGGTAGTTACCCAAGCTAACTTCCACCTAATCCTATTCAACTAGTCATCCAATCCTTGGTTAACTGAACATACTAGAGAGAAATGAGGAGGAGATCAAGAATGCACAAGGAATGTGCCTTCTTGGTCACTATCCCAAGGCAAGTTTTCATTCATGGTGATGATCATGGGGTTACTTGGTGATAAAACCAAAGTTACCTTGAATGACTCCACTCCGGTAGTCAACTGAGAAGAATATTCTCCTAGAATGTAGGTGAGGTTCCCAAAAAATAGGAGACCCTCAATAATGACTAATGAACGTAGGAAAATAAGGAAAACTATCCTAGGTATGTGAAATATCTCCAAACCCCCCGCCCCCTCGAAAACTACTATGGGGTAATGAATAATGTTAGGTACCCAAAAACAATGCAACTAATGAACACTAAAATAAATCGAGGAAAGAGAGAAAACCTCATGGGAACCCCCCCCTTAAGGTACAATGCATCAACAAAAGAAAAGGTAGTTGTTAAGAAATTGTGTCCTTCACTCCAAGATGATCATGCAAAGAATGAAACTTATGCTCAATGAAAGTCTTTGTGAAGATGTCAACAATTTATTTAGAGGAAGAACAAAACTACAGGTTGATGATACTCTCGTGGAATAGATCTTTGATGTAGTGCGTATGGATCTCAATATGATTTGTCTACTATTGTTTCAATGGGTCTTTGTAAAGCTTTTGAGTACTCTAGTTGTCACACAAGATGAAACTTGGTCTGTGGAATTGGATTCCTAACTATGTAAGGAAGTTCTATAGCCACAATTCCTTGATGGTTATGTTAACTACTCATCTGTACTCTGTCTTGGCTGAATATAGAGAAATAACAAACTTCTTCTTGATTGACCAACATATACACCCTAAACCCAATATGAGAGTGTGTATGAATGTGGAATTGTGATAAGTGTTGTCACATGACCAGTAAGAATCTGTAGAACCTGATGCAAAATGAATCCCATGGTTAATGGTTCCCTGATCATACCAAAGGATACCCTTTTCATCCTTCTAGTGTAACGCATGTCACTCCCAAATGTACTTGGAGACTACTCCCACTACATATGATAGGTCTAGGCAGTAGTGGGAGAGATATAAAAAAATCCCCATGAGCTTCCTGTACAAAGTGTTGTCAACCAATGGAGTGTCACTGCCATCCTCAAGTCCTACCCCAGATAGGAAGGGTGTAGGGGAAGACTTGTAGTATGTCATGTGGATTATATCCATGTCAACCCGAGCATACTTGAATTGAGATATATTGATTCCTGAATAATCTTGACTAATCTCGAGACCAAGGAAGTAATGGAGTGGACCCATGTCTATCATCAAAAACATGTCATGCAAAATATGCTTCACCACAACAATCAATCGAGTTGAGCAGCCAACGATGAAAGTATCATCCACATAAATAACTAGAATCAAAATTAAATAAATAGTCCTAAGTATGTAGACATTTGGATCGTATTTGCATCTCGAAAAATCCGGGGATGATAGGTAGGAGTCCATCTTGGCATACCATGCTCTCAGTGCCTACTTGAGGCCATAGAGAGACTTCTTGAGCCTACAAACCAAAGATGAATCATGTATGAATCCAGGTGGTTTATCCATGTAAATATCCTATGAGAGATATTCATGAAGAAATGAGTTATTCACATCCATATGATGGACTTCCTATCCTATGGAAGCCGTAATCGCAAGGGCCAAATGAATGGAATCCATATTTGCTAATAGAATGAATGTCTCATCGTAATATATGCCATGTATTTGCTAAAAAACTTTGGATACTAGTCTTTCCTTGTATTTTCTAACCTATCCATTTGTTGCACTCTAGGTCCTATAGACCCATTTGCATCTGACAAGCTTCATTCTTGAATGAAGAGAAACCAGATCCCATGTCTAGTTCTCGATAAGGGAGTTGTACTCCTCCTACATGCTTTATTCCCCAAAGGGATTCCCTATAGCCTCACCATAGGTTTGTGGGTCTTAATATTGAACCAAACAACATTTCATAGAAAACATGGGCTCAATGGATGTGAGTACATGAGGAGGATCCTCGAAATGAGATCGATTTTTCTTGAGATCCCTTAGATCCCTAACAACATCTCCTGCATCATGAAGAGTGGTTTGTACCCACTTGGTGCTATTCTATGGATCCTCATCTTCTTGTACTGATTGTGCATATGTATGTTCTGAATCCTATGAATTTGTATCAAAACTCAGATCTGAAGTAGATTCTGAATTTGAAGACTCCTCATCCCGAATTGGAGGAAGGACAAAAGTATCTGCATGTGGTTCCTATGGAGCATGCGAGATACTTTACTCAAATTGAAGATTCCACTCAATGATGAGATGGTCCATAGAGACATTGATAAGTCTATATCCCTTCTCACAGTATGTGCATCCAAGAAATATACATGGAGTAATTTGTGGATCCAATGCTTTCCTCTTTTAATAGAGAATCCAAGACTATACACGTGATTCGAGGACATGTAAGTGAGTGACCTCCAATTTGTTACCACTCCAAGCCTTGAAATGAGTCTGATCCTTAACATATCTATGGGGGGATCTATTCTGGATGTAGTTAGAAAATTTAAGTTCCTCAATGCAAAGCTTTTGAGGAAGTGACCTTTCATGTAACATCTAAGAGCCCATCTCCTTGAGAGATTTGTTCTTCTTCTCAGCAACCTCATTCTGCAGCAAAGTGTGTGGTGTTGTATAATGCAATTTGTTAGAAAAACAGAACCATGGTGCAATAAAATAAAACAAATGCAGAAGCAAAACATAGAAGATACAAAATACAATAGAGACTTAGATTTATGTGGTTCACCCAGTGTGGGATACATTCACCAAAGAAATTGCTAGGTCCTTCCTTTATTATTATCCAACAAACAAAGGGATACAACCTACAGGAAAACCCGTTGTAACTTCCTCTTCTTTCTCTCACAGTCTCCTCTCTCAGAACACAATGGTCACCATAATGCATAGCCGCAATACATTTCCCTCATAACAAAGGGTTGCCTTCTAGGGCAAAAAACCCTAACATAATTTCTATCGTTAGATTTGCAACCTTATAATGAATGGTCCATATTTACAATGAAATTACAATATACATTTACAAGGCAATTTTTCCTTCGGGGGCTTCACCCCCGATCCCCCCAGCCGAGGGGATAGCCCCCTCGGACCCCATAGAGGTGGTCCCCCGCCTCTGCACTCCCTCACGTGGAAGAGTGTACATACTTCTGGGGTGTAAAGTCTTCATGGGGTATAAATATGGATGAAAGAAAGGACCTCTGAATCAAGAAGATAATCAGGCTCCACAACCAACAATCTCCCACTTGGAGACTAATCTCAACAACTCCACCACTATTGTATATGATGGACCCTGAACCTTCTTGGACCCAGAAAATTTCTCATGTTCATGTTCATTCTTGAAGACCAACTGAAACTGAGAAGGAACTCAGTTTCTCTCTGGTTACTCCCTTTGTCAACATGTCTGCAGGATTCTGGCTAGTATGTATCTTTTCCAACTTCAAATTTCCATCTTCCAAGGTGGATTGTATGAAGTGGTACCTCAACTGTATATTCTTAGTATTCGAATAGAAGGCTGAGTTATTTTCAAGATGAATTTCACTCTCACTGTCATAGTACAACCTGATATTCTCCTGCTTCTTTCCCAATTCCTCCATAAACCTTTGTAACCAAATCATCTCTTTACCGGCCTCTGTAGCAGCAACATACTCTGCCTCTATTGTTGAAAGTGAAACAACCTTTTGCAATTTCAAAATCCAACTTATTATTGTTCCACCTATAGTAAAAACATACCCTGTGGTGCTCCTCCTACTGTCTTTATCACCTTCCATATCTGAATCAACATATCCTTGTAGAAAAGTGTTTGAACCTCCAAAA
>JZKD02S1673264.1:275072-291397 GCA_000966675.3 Picea glauca
TCTGAATCAACATATCCTTGTAGAAAAGTGTTTGAACCTCCAAAACATAATGCATGAGTAGTAGTACCTCTCAAATACCTGAGAATCCACTTTACTTCCTCCCAATGTTCTTTACTTGGATTGTTCATATACCTGTTCATAACTCCCACTGCATGTGCAATATCTGGTCTTTTGAAAACCATTGCAAACATCAAGCGGCCAACTATTAATGAATAAGGGACCCTGGACATGTATTCTATCTCCTCGTGTGTCTTGGGACACATTTCCTTAGTTAATTTGAAATGGTTGGCCAAATGTGTACTAACTGGTTTTTCATTTTGCATTGTAAACCTCCCCAACACCTTCTCTGTGTACTCACACTGAGACAATGTCAATTTGTGATTTTCTCTGTCTCTTGTTATTCTCATGCCAAGGATTTTCTTTGCAGCACCCAAATCCTTCATCACAAATGAATTGCATAATTTATTCTTGAGCATATTTATATCTTTCATATTAGACCCTACAACAAGCATGTCATCTACATACAATATCAAGATAATATAGCTTCCATTTTCTATCCTTTTAAAATAAACACAGTGATCAGAATGACATCTACTATAACCTTGTTTAGTCATAAACTTGTCAAAATTCAAATACCACTACCTTGGAGCTTGCTTTAGGCCATACAAAATCTTCTTCAACATACATACCAAATTCTCCTTCCCTTTGACCTCATACCCCTATGGCTACTGCATATAAATCTCTTCCTCCAAATACACATGGAGAAAAGTTGTTTTTTCATCTAACTTTTCAAGATGCAAATCTTCTACTTCCACAAGACTTAAAATAGTCCTAATTGAACTCATTTTAACAATAGCAGAAAATATTTCATCAAAATCTATAACTTTCTTTTGTGAAAACCCCTTTACAACAAGTCTAGCCGTGTACCACTTTTCTCCTCCATCTTCTTCCTTCAACTTGTAAACCCATTTATTCTACAATGCTCTTTTTCCCGTAGGCAAATTAACCAAGTCCCAAGTATATTTATTTGCCAAGGAATCCATTTCCTCTTTCATGCCTTGCTCCCACTTCCTTTTGGTGTCTACCTTCATTTCCTCTTCATAACATTCTGGTTCACCAAAATCAATCAACAATAAATAACACAATGAAGGAGAGTATCGTTCAGGGGGTACACTTAACCTGGTAGATCTTCTAACAAAATTTGCAGGTGTTTGAGGTACCTTTTGGTCCTGTTGTTGTACATTTTGATTTTCAGGTTCCTTTGGAATTTCTTTTTCAGTGATCTCATCAAGCACTATGTATTCTTGTTTTTCTTCTTCCTGTTTCTTTCCTTGCAATTGATCTGTGTACATGACCTTCTCATTGAATATGACATCTCTACTCCTAATGATTTTGTTATTTTCATAATCCCTTAATTGATAACCAAAATCATTAACACTGTATCCAATAAAGGTACACTTCTTGGATTTAGACTCAAGCTTTGTTCCATTTTATTTATCAATATGGATAAATGCTTCACAACCGAAAGTTTTCAAAAAAGAATAGTTTACCTTTTTTCCTTTCCATTCCTCCTCTAGAGTTATACCATCCAAAGAGCTTGAAGGTCCTCTGTTTATTAAGTAAACAACAATATCTACAACATATGCCCATAATTGTAAGGGAAAACCGACATGAAATCTCATACTCCTTTCACACTCCATGATTGTCCTGTTCATCCTTTCTGATAGACCATTTTCTTGTGGTGTTCTTGGAACTATCTTCTTTCTATGAATCCCATGGTATGAATAGTAATCATCAAACTACTTGCTGTAATATTCACCTCCATTATCTGATCTGAGACACTTCAAACTTTTTCCTATCTCATTCTCAACTAAAGATTTCCATTTCTTGAAAGTATCAAAAACATCAGTTTTTTGTCGAATGCAATAAACCCAAGTTTTTATAGTTGCATCATCAATAAAATTAACATAATAATGAGAGCCACCAAGAGATGATACATGATTTGGTCCCCATACATCTATATGCACAAGCTCTAAACTTTCATTCTTCTTTTCTTTTCTGACTCTGAGAAATCTGACTCTCTTATGTTTTCCATAAACACAATGCTCACAAAAGTCCAAATCAATTTGTTTAAGATCTGGCATCAAATTTATTTTTTGAAGTATCTGCATACCCATCTCACACATGTGTCCCAACCTATGATGCCACAGTGTTGTATCCACTCCTGTAGAAGCTAAAGAGATAGAAGAGTCAAATTTACCAGTACATAAATACAATGTACCTACCATCTCTCCTTTTGCTATCACCAATGATCCTTTGATGACCTTCCACGTCTTATATATAAATATGGATACACAACCTTCACTTTCCAACTACCTTGTTGAAATTAGATTTTTCCTTAAATATGGAACATGTCTTACCTCTTTCAACAACCATAGGTTTCCATTGCATTGCTTTATTTTTACCTTTCCCATTCCAACAATTTTGCATGGTGCATCATCACCCAAATGAAGCTGTCCAAAATCACCTTGAACATAATCTAGAAAATGTTTCCTATGGGGTGTGGCATGAAATGAATTTCCTGAATATACTACCCAAGACTCAGAAATATTATCTATAGAAAGAATCAAATCATCTTGTAACACATCACCTGTTACATTTGCTTCCTGACTTCTCTCCTATTGTCCATATATTTGTTTCTTTGGAGCTCTGCAGTCTTTCTTCATATGTCCTTTCTTCCCACAATTATAACACTTTATATATTCAAGTCTAGATTTGGATATTCCCTTCCTAGAATTCTCGGGGTTCCCTGAGTCATTTCCTCTATCTTTTTGTATTCCCCTATTCTCAATGTTCAACGCATTACCTGATGTCTCACCTGTTCTTTTCTGTCGCATTTCCTCACTAAGGATAACACCAACAACATCATCAAATTTTAAAGTATTTGAACTAGAGACAGAGTTACTTACAACCATGACCAAGTTGTTCCATCTTTCTGGCAATGAGCACAAGATTAGAAGATCCCTAATATCATCATTAAAGTCCACTTTTACATAACTTAGTTGATTAGTAACTGTATTAAATTCATTTAAATGATCTGCAACAGGCCCACCTTCTGGCATCTTCATATTAAAGAATACTTTCATTGGAAATACCTTATTAGACACCGAGGGTTTTTCATACAGTTTAGCCAACATGTCCATCATATCCTTTGTTGTCTTTTCTTTCAAAATATTGAAAGCCAACGATGCTACCAAGCTCAGTCATATCGTTCCTAGAGCCTTTCTGTCAAGAATATCCCATTCTTCGTCCTTCATGGCCATCGGCTTCTTTCCTACTTGGCCCAATGGTAGGAATAGATCCTTCTGATATAAATAATCTTCCATCTACATCTTCCATAACTGGTAGTTTTGGACGTTAAATTTCTCAACCCTAAACTTTCCATGTTCCGACATTACTCCCACTCGAACCAGGAACCCTCTTTTCCTACGAGTTACCTTTCACTCTGATACCAATTGTTAGAAAAACAGGACTGTGGAGCAATAAAATAAAACAAATTTGAAAACAAAACACAAAAGATGCATAATACAATAGAGACACAGATTTACATGGTTCACCCAGTGTGGGCTACGCCCACCAGAGAAATTGCCAGGTCCTTCCTTTATTATTATCCAGCAAATGAAGGGATACAACCTACAACAAAACCCATTGTATTTTCCTCTTCTTTCTCTCACACTCTCCTCTCTCGGAATACAATGATCACCATAATGCATAGCCGCATTACATTTCCCTCACAACAGAGGGTTGCGTTCTAGGGAAAAAAACCCTAACATAATTTATACCGTTAGATTTGCAACCTTATAATGAACGGTCCAGATTTACAATGAAATTACAATATACATTTACAAGCAATCTTTCCTTCGGGGGATTCACCCCCGAACCCCTCGGACCTCGTAGAGGGGGTACCCCCCCTCTGCACTCCCTCGCGTGGAAGAGTGTACATACTTCTTGGATGTAAATTCTTCATGGGTTATAAACATGGCTAAAAGCAAGGACCTATGAATCAAGAATATAATCAGGCTCCACAACCAACACAATTGTATCCTAGCCTCATGACAAATATTTTGAAAATATTTGTCGATATATTTGTTGGTGTTAGTGGTAGCATCAGACATGTATTTATACACAAGTCTATGTGTCTAGACATGTGGAAATCGTCCAAAGCCTTCTACGCTCGAATTTACTTTAATTAAAGGAATTGTTAAAGTAAATTATTTTTATTAATTAATTATGTAATTAGTTAATTGAGTTATTTTAGAGAATGCTAAAAGTTAGCATGCATGCAATCTTAGCATGTAATTCTAAATCTTGGGTGATATTAGAAACAGATTATAACTTACGACTATAAAAGAAATGTTAGGGTGAAGGAGAAAGACACTTGAAGGATTCAAGGAGATCTTGTATAGGGAAGGAGAAGGACTTCAATCTATATATTATGTCAAGGAGGAGAGAACAAAGGCTTGCACAGGTGGGTTTTAGTCTGAGGAAGCCACAGGAGAGTGTTGGATCGTAAAAATATTTATGTACAAGTTTTATGTATGGATACGTGGTTCAAAGTGTAGATACTCATGTATATATGTGATTAACAAGAAGGTGAATCACATATTCCTTGAAACTCATGCAAGAACTAGTTGTATAGCAGGTCAAACCTTGCCAAGTTAGTCTACAGTTGTATTTCTCTCAATGGGCCATTATCCCTATTATGGGATCCCTAATTTTAGAATAATAAATTCATTCTTAGAACTTGTTTTCCCTCCAAGTTTTTTCCACAGGTTTCTACCCGAAAATATTGGTGTTTATATGTGCTTAATTTGGTTTCCTTGTTTATGCTTCCACTACATGTTTAGTTGATTTATCAATTGTGGTTTTAGTAGATAAAGTGATTTTTTTTTAGATAAGTGCCAGGGGTTGAGTAGGAGAAATTTCAAATTGGTATTAGAGAAGATTCTCCGAAGGGAAGCCAGATCTCAGATCCATAACAGATTCATAACCAACATAAGGAAATCAAAGGATGAATTTTTAGGGAAACAATTGTATAGAGGAAGAGCTAATTTTTTGCAGGTGTACGGAGGCAAATTTGATTCACAGAAGATACAATCACATACATACATGATTTGCAGTGTGTCGAATCACATATATACACAATTTGGAGTGAAGATAGTTGCATACAAGCCATACATATCAATACAAGGATAGTTTTTTCAGTAGCAAGTTATTTCCATAGAAGTTTATCAGGTCTTAGGGATGGAAAAAACACCATTGAGAGTTGAAGAAAGATTGGATGGAGCATCCAAATTCCCATATTGGAAAGAAAGAGTGACTTTGGAATTGAAGGAGTATGACCTTTGGGAGTTAGTGGATATAGTAGTTACTCCACCGACATATCCAGCAAATTTATATGCACATAAAAAGAAGGATATAAAGTAGAAAGGGCTCTCCTAGATTCAATGAAGGATCATCTAATCCTTAATATAAATGAGAAGAAGATGACAAAATATATCTTTGATTCCATGGTGAGTTTATTCCAAATAAATAACATGAAAAGGAAGATGGTATAAAGGAATAAACTCAGATCAATTCATATATATATATATATATATATATATATATATATATATCAAATAATGTTACCAGCTATATCATGAGGATCACACAGGTGTGTGATCCTCTTGCATCCATAGAAGGGAAAACTAAGGACACATAGCTCATGAATGTTTCACTAAATGGTATTATCATGTCATGGGAACCATTTGTCAAGGGATTTTTCACTTGGGAAAATATCCCAAATTGGTAGAGACTTTTGGATGATCACATCCAAGAAGAGACTTGAGAGGATTTGAAGGGACAAAAGCAAGGAGGTGGCGAAGAAAAAATGGCTCTTGTCAGTAAAATAAGGAAGGGAAAAGGAATGATTTCTAGCAAAAAGGGTAATAGTGATGGAGGATCATCACAACCAAGGAAGAAGAAGGACTTGAGCAAAATAAAGTGCTTCTCATGTCATAAGAATGAACATTATGCATATCAGTGTCCAAAGAATAATAAGAAGGGTAATGGAATGACACAGACAAAAAAATCGACAAAGACAGAGATTCATGAGTTTGTACTGAAATTTGAGAAGGATTACTCAATGGTTTCTTTCAGTTATACTAGCACAACAATTAGGATTACTTGGTTCTTGGACAGTGGTGCATCTTGCCATATGACAAAAGAATGGGAGATATTTAGTATTTCGATGGAGAGAGACTCAAAGGTTCATGTGGAGCTTGGTGATGATGCTAGGTATGTCGTAAAGGGAGAGGGAAAAATTACATTCCAGCACAAGTTAGGAGGTTTTTTCAAAGCCCATTATGTGCTTTACATACCAAGTTTGAAGAAGGATTTTCTTTCAGTATCAGTTATGGAAGACATGGGTTTTGTCGTTACTTTTTAGATATGGAAAGTACTCATACATCCAAATAAGGATATCCTAGAGGGTGCAATGGTCGTTGGGGTTAGAGAAGGAAATTTATATAGGTTGCAGGGAAAGACTGGTAATGACTTGGTATACAACGATGATAACCTATGTGAGTTGTGAAACAAGAGGTTGGGACACCTACACTACAAGGAATTTCCAATTCTGTGGGGGATTTTTACAGGTCTTCCAGAGTTTATGATTGTGCAGTAGGGAGTGTGCAAAGGGTGTGCACTTGGAAAGAATGTCAAGACTACGTTTTCTAGAAAAGAGAGGAGGTCCAAGGTGATATTGAATCTTATTCAATCATATGTGAGTGGGTCGACATCAACATCATTACAGGGATCATCATACTATGTGATATTTGTGGATAACATTTCTAGGAAAACTTGGATCTTATTTATGAATACTAAGGATGAAGTCTCCAATCAGTTTCAGGAGTTTAGGGCTCAGGTAGAGAACCAAAAATGTAAGAAGATAAAGGTATTAAGGTTAGATAATGGGGGAGAGTACACCTCTAATGAATTCAAGTGTTTATGAAAGAAGGAAGGGATCAAGAGGGAGTTGTAAGTCTCATACAACCCTCAACAGAATGGGGTTGTAGAGAGAAAGAATCGATCCATTATTGGTTCTTCCAAGGCTACAATACATGATAAGGATTTTCCCATGATTTTATGGGAATGGGTATGTAATATGATAATATATGTGCATAAAAAGAGTCCTCAAAGGATATTGGGGGATAATACTATGGAGAAGGAATTCTCAGTGATGAGGCCAAAGATAAGACATTTGAGGATCGTTGGTTGTCCATTTTACATCCATGTTCCTATGGAGAAGAGGATAAAGTTGGATCCTTCTAGACACAAAGGTATATTTATGGGGTATAATGAAACCTCAAAAGATTACATGATCTACATTCCAACACATAACAAGACAATTGTGAGTAGATATGTTAAGTTTGAGGATAACTTGTCATCTAGGACTACTCAAGAGTCATTAAGAGTGACTGAGGATGAGGAGAAACAGGCTTCGAAGGATGAGTAGTAGTCAATAGTTCAAAATTTAGGTGGGGAGGCAGACTTAGCCCCTTCCAGTCCTATCAGGATACCCAAGTGGCTAGTACAAACATTGAGGGATGTTGGTGAGGCTCCTATGAGTGTCCTCAGAGAGAACAGGCCTCCAAATAAGTTTTTGAACTATATGGTGCTTATGAGTAGCATCATTGATTCTGAGCCTTCCAACTTTGAGGAAGCAACAGATCAAAAGGTATGGAGGGATGCCATGGTAGAGGGGAATTCAATTGTGATTTCTAGGTGTCTCTACAAGATCAAGCATGTTGTAGATGGTATAATAGAGAAGTTTAAGGTGAGGATTTTTGTGAGAGGGTTCTCCCAGAAAGAGGGAGTCGATTATGAGGAGATATTTTCTCCATTCGCCAAGTATGCTTCTATTCGAGATGTTATTTCTATTGCTTTAGTTTTGAGGTGGAGGATACATCATATTGATGTGAAAACAAAGTTCCTCAATGAGATAATTGAGTATGAATTATACATAGAGAAACCTCAGGGCTTTGAGATACATGGGAGGGAGTCGCATGTGTGTAGGATTAAGAAAGCCTTGTACAGAATCAAATAGGCACCCATGGCATGGTATTCTAGGATATATGGATATTTTAATAGTATGGGCTTTACCAAGAGTGAGGTGGATCCTAACTTGTACTTCATACTTGTTGGAGAGGATCCTCTCATCTTGTTTTTGTATGTTGATGATTTGTTTCTCATAGGTGCATAGGAACTTATTGCAAGGTGAAAAGAAGATTTGGATAGCGAGTTTGAGATGAATGACATTGGCTTGATGAATTATTTCTTGGGGTTAGAGGTATGGAATGTATCGAGAGAGAAATTTCTTAGAAAAGAAGTATGCAGTAGAGACCTTGAGGAGATTCAGGATGGATGACTGTAAACTGATGGCTACACCTATGATTACCAATTTGAAGAAGGTGATCACTTCAAATTAAAAATTGGTGGATCCTAGGATATACAGGAAACTGATAGGGTCATTGATGTATTTTTTCAACACCAGGATAGATATTTATTTTGCAGTGAACACCTTGAGTTAGTTCATTGTAGAGCCAATGAAGGCACATTGGATTGCAACAAATCATGTGATGATGTACTTGATAGGTACAATGGAGTATGGATTAATATATATTGGAGGAGATGGAGTGGATTTGTAGGGATATATAGACTCATATTGTGAAGGAGGTGAAGTAGAAAAAAAGATCACCTCAAGGTGTTTCTTTAGCTTGGGATAAACAATGGTTACTTGGTTCAATAGGAAGCATACTTATGTAGCACTTAGTTGAACAAAGGTAGAGTATATGACAGTGAGTATTGCTAGTTGTGAATCCATTTGGCTTTGAAAATTGCTTACAAGTTATTTGGTCAAGAGTTGGATCCTACGGTGATATACTATGATAATCAGAGTTGTATAAAACTCTCTACGAATCTAGTATTACATGACAGGTCCAAGCATATTGAGATCATATATCACTTCATTCGGGATAGGATTGAGAAGGGAGCAATGAAGCTTCAATATATTTCCATAGATGAGTAGGTTACATATATTCTGACCAAGCCCTTGGAGAAAGGGAAGTTTGTGTTCTTCAGAAACAAAATTGGAGTGGTACAAAATACCTTCCTCTCTTAGAATGATTTTTTATGTTAGTGGTAGCATCACACATGTATTTATGCATAGGTCTATCTGTTTATATGTGTGTAAATTGTCCAAATATTTCTACTCTTGAATTTACTTTAATTAAAGGAATTATTAAATTAATTTATTTTTATTAATTAATTATGTAATTGGTTAATTGATTTATTTTAGAGAATGCTAAAAGTTAACATGCATGCAATCTTAACATGTAATTCTAAAGATCAAGTGAGATTAGAAATAGATTATAACTCATGGTTATAAAATAAGTGATAGAGTGAAGGAGAAATACACTTGATAGACACTTGAAATATTCAAGGAGATCTTGGATAGGGAATGAGAAGGACTTCCATCTAGAGATCAGGTCGAGGAGAAGAGAAAATAGAGGTTTACACAGGTGTATTTCTGTATGAGGAACCCATGAGAGATTTTCATATTGTACAAATCTTTCCATACAAATTTTCCATATGGATATGCAGTTCACAATGTAGAAATTCCTAGATATACGTGATTCACAATAAGGTGAATCACATATGCCTAAAAAATCATGCCATAAATGTTCGTACAACAGGTCGAACCTTGCCATATTAGTATGCATTTGTATTTCTCTCAGTGAGCCATTATCCTCGTTACATGAGCCCTGATTTTAGCATAATAAAATCATTCTAAACATTGGTTTTCCATCCAGTGTTTTTCCATGGGTTTCTACTAAAACATATTGGTGTTTATATGTGCTTGATTTGGTTTTGTTGTTTATGATTCTATTTCATGTTTAGTTGATTACTCAACTATGATTTTAGTAGATAAATTTTTTTTTTTTTTAGATAATTTTGGGGTGTTGAGTAGGAGAAATTTCAATAATACTCCCCCCCATTGTTTGTATGAAGGGATTTAATATTTCTCCCTTATTGAGTCTCAACAAGTGCTTTGAATTGTTTTAGATTCTCAAATACCTCACACTTCTATCTGAGAAAAAATACCCAAGGATAACGTGAGTAATCAACCAAAAATGTAAGCACATACCTTGCCTTACCGATGGATGGATGTGATAATGGACCAATGAGATCATTGAGAATTAGATCCAATGAGGAGGGGGCCCTGTGAGACTTCCCTTTCTCTAAATTCTATTGAGGATGATTTTCAAGTACACATCCTTCACAAACCTCTTTAGAAAAGTGGATATCAGGTAACCTAGTGACCATCCTTTTCTTGCTAAGTTGTTGCATGTACCTGAATTTCAAGTGACCAAACCTCTTCTGCCATAATATACTACTATCATTAGCATGTGTAAGTAGTATAGAGGAATAAAGTTCAATAATCTAAAATTAGAAATTTTTTATAACCGAGATTGATGATTTACCTCCCCAACAACAACCTTGGAGTTATATTGCATGTTGAATGTGGACACATAGTCTAGTGTGAACTCCACATTTTTTTTCTGAGCCTCGGTGTGTAATTTGATACAACAAGAGAAGATTCACAAAAATTTTGGGAACATGTAATATTTTCTCAAAAATTCCATTGAGGGACTACATTGTAGAGAAAGGGTTTCATTTATTTGGGTTTTGTAGGATGAAGGGGAAGAGAGATGGAAATTATGATTGTTATGTGGTTTCCAAAAATTGAGAGCATGTTAGCTAACTGTAGTGTGTAGAGTCGACCTTGAACCCATCCTTGTGTATTCATAGCTATAGCTCAGAGGTGACCTCCTATTGAGATTTGGAAAAACAATATCTATGGTTGGGAGGAACGTCCCTAGTGTGAAGCCAGTTGGTGAATGGTTTAATTAATGACAAGTGCTCTCTTAGTTTTCTTGCATATGAATATTTTCATTTTGTATTTATTTATATATGAGATGTATTTCTATGTACATGCTTTCTAATTATTATTTGTGCATGACATGTTGTTCCTCTCTTGGATGGTTTAGAATTTTATTGTTAATTGCATGCATTGAATCCATGTTTCTTGATTTAAAAGAATGGAACCAAAATTTGTAATCAGTCTAAGAGGGATGATCTAATAGTACCCAGGAAATGTGTACATTTCAAATCTATATCCAGGAAAATTGTTTCAGTATATGTTGTACCAAATATGTTACAAGTTAGCCTTAAATAATTCTTGGTGGGAATTTTGATGTAGCATGGCCCAACCTAGTGGTTGAGTACATCACAAAGGGGATCTGAGCTTCTAGTTCAAACACTGGACTTGTATGGGCCAAAACCAATGCGAATTTGGGTAGATTTGTTGTTACAAACTTTAGTACGAGTGAATTTAAAGGAAAACGGTGGAAAACTAGAGATAAATAGCCCAATTTTGTGAGCGAAATATGAGTTTAAATGACTCAAGACTATCTAAGAAGTTAATGGAGCCAATCTGCAAAGTTACAGAGATGAATTCAACCTGGAAGGTCAAAGTTTTGAGATTTAATGGATTTTGTGGCACTGGAAAGAGTTTGAAGAATCGATGAATGAGATCATGTTTGATCTTGAGATCAACGACCCAAATTCACCCTTGACAACTTAAAAAATTCATAAGGTTTTGAATTTTGGAAAGTTTACGAGATCAAATACCAAGATTCATTTTAGTGGTTGGGAAAATTAAGAAGATAAATGATCTATATTTGTTTTAGACTGTTTGGGAAGTCAAAGAATATAAATGGTCATCCTAATTTTGAGTAGGATATCAATGAACCGGATTCAATCAGGTTTTGGAGGAAATTTCTGAGTGTTGAACTTCACCAACAAAATTTGTCGATGGATGATGGTTGGAGATTGACAAGTTTTGGCAAAGGAGTTCATGTGTACAAAGGAAATATTCGATCACCGATGGCTGATGGTGGGTGATATAAATTTTTTGGTTAATGATTTCATTCATCCAAAGGAAATCTTGGCTCATTGATGGTTGATGGTTGGTGGTTGGAAGATTTAGTGCGAAGTTCAAATTTCTTTCAAGAGAAACTGTTGATGGACGATGAATGAAAGAGGAGGGTGACATATCATGACATGTTAGAATCCATGTGTCATGCCAATTCAACCCATTTGATGCCTTAGGATGATGGTTCATGCCACATCATCATAGTTTCCATGTCAGAAACGATATGGTGGACAACCGATGGTCGGGGTTCGGTGAAACTGTAACTAAGTTAGTCGTCAGAATAAATTTGTTGATGGTCAATTATTGATGATCAAGGATCGCCGAGATTCATGGGAAACTTTTAGTTTCCAAGAAAAATGACCAATGGAAAATGATCAGGCATTAGGGATATCAGTGGGAAATTTTGGTTTAGAAAATAAATCTCTGATCGTTGATAGAGAGTAGATCAATGGTCTAGATTTCTTTCAATTTGAGATCAACAATGAAGATTAAAGGCTTGTTATAACAGGAAGTAGGGAATAAGTCCTTTGTGGTTCGGTGGTTGATGGCATGCCATCACCACATCGTTTCTAAGTCATCAGTCATGTCGGCATATTGTCACATAGGTAAGATTATCCATTAATTTAAAAAACAAAAACAAAGTCTAGAGCCATTTTTTTATTTTTTCCATGATTTGAGTATATTACATTAGATTGAGATGAAACTTATGGGTTTTTTCCACATAGAGAATATACACAAAAGTGCCATAGAGGGTCATTGCCCATTTATGATTGAATTTGTCAGACATTATAAAATTGTGTTTTTTATAGATCTGGGTCAAGATCATTAGCAGAGATCTAGACTAAACTGAAATTATTGAAAATAGTCCACAAAGTAGACACAGAAATTGTTGGCATAGGGAAAAACCCAGGGTTCAATTCTAACAACGCACCAAAAAAACCTAACTACTGGCCCTTTCGGCAACACCTGTGAAGAAGATGAAGTCTCACCTGAAGTAGCAATAGGGGGGTTACAGAAAATAGGTGTCTACAACTAGAGGAAGTGCAAGATGATTCCATAATAACAATGCAAAATAACCTAGAGATTCTTAATAGTATTCTGCTCAACTTCGCAAAGTTAGTTATATCTTCCTATCTTTAGTAAAGGAAATAATAATGCAATCACAGTCTAAAAGGTATAAAATAACACAACATCAATTACATAGAACAATGATATTTATGTGGTTCACCCTCTCTCTAGGGCTACATCCACAGAACTGTGTTTTTTGATAAGGTAGATGAAATTACATAGTTCTATCTGCACACTCAATTGCAGGTCCTTATCTATCTCTCCTCTTTATCTCCCAACCCTGCACACCTAGCTGCAGAGTCAATCTTTTCACCCAACTAAAGATCCAGAATACAATAATGATCTAAGACACAATACTTTTACATCTCACTCTCTCTATGTCAAAAAAAACAAAAAAAAAAAAAAAAAAATCTCTCTCAATTATTCTATACCTCTATTTATCATTCCATGTCTCTTAGAAATCCTAGCCAAAAGTCCAGGTGAAAACACCCTAGGTACCAAAACCCTTGGTCCCCATAACCCATAATTTAAGGACTTCGTCAACCTGTTCTTCCTTCTACTCCGCAAGGTGCTCCAAATCATCTATTAGTGTCTTCTTCCACTTGTTGACCTATCCCCGATTCATCTTCCTTGATGCTTTATATTACTTTATATTCTCTCTTAACGACTCACTTTTCCTTTACTTCACTCCTTATTTTCCTCTTCTTTAACCACTTCCCTCGGTTTGTGTTCCTTTCGCTCACTTCATACTTTGTATTTATTCTTTGATTTCTTCCTTAGTACATGAACGAGGACCAACATGTCCTTGACACTAACATGTGACTCATCCCGAGTCACTGTAGGGTTGAACCTCCTCTATTACTTTGACTACAGACTGCGTAGAGCAGCCTGTGCTTTCTTCTCTGTTCCTCCCTATTCTGTGGAGACTTCCTTTTCTATGTCTGGTACCCAATTTCACCTTCACCTGGTACCTAGACCCTTCTTTCTTTTCTTTTACTGAGAGTTGCACGACAATGGGTTGTCACAATACAGCTCCAACCAGATCACATTCACTAAATCATCCTTCCAGTCTCCATTAAGAGTCTTCAACTGTGCAACTCCACCTTATGTAACATAGGCAACCTCGAATGGCCCAAGCCAATGTGTCTTGGGCTTTCCTGGATGCTTCATGAACTTGTTGTCATATAAAAGTACCAAATCTCCTTCTTTAAATGCTTTCTTCTTGATGTGTCTATCATGGTAAGATTTTTCTCATTCTTTTTGCACCTGTTGATGAAGTCCTGTAATGAAATTGTCTTCCTCCAGTTCCATTAACTGCACAAGCCTATCTTGAACAATGTCGGTGTCATCCATACCTATAAATGCTGCAATTATAAGACTAGGTACTACTGCTTCCAAGACACAAACTAATTTAAAGGGAGTCTATGTTGTTAACTTTTTGCAAGTAGTCAATAAGCCCATAATACTGTTGGAATTCTCAAATTCCAGTCATCTTTGTTAACAATACAAATCTTAGTTAGCATTGTCTCCAAGATCTTATTGAAAACTTTGACTGTACCATTCTCCTGTGGGTGGTATGGTGTGCTCTTCTGATAGTGAAATTTTAATTCTTGAGTCAAGGATTCGATAGTTTTGTTGATGAAATGTGTGCCTTGATCACTCATAAGGATCTTTGGGCATCCAAATATGGTGATGATATCATCAAAGATGAACCACATAGTTGTATTCCTTAACTGCTCTTGATTATGCCCATCTGGTCAAATACTCTGTAGCAGTGATAATGTATCGAGATCCTGTGTTCTTTCATGTTGGGTTGATAGGTACCACAAAGTCAATATCCCATTTCTCAAATGAAGGTATAGTCAACTGAGGTTCTAAAGGAATCTCATCTCTTCTTGATGACTTCCCTACTCTTTGGCATACATCACAGGCTTTGTAGTATTTCTTATCATCCTTATGTAGAGTGGGACACTAGAGGCCATCTCTGAGAACCATCTACACTATTGTTTTCCCTGCATAATGTCCTCCTGTGATTCCTTCATGTTCTTCTACAAGAATCAATGGTATTTCTGATTCCATAACACATCTTCTTAATATCTCATCTGGTCCCATCTTGTATAATTTTCCAACTATAGGTTGAAAATATGCAGCGCGGACTACTAATTGTTTCTTCTGAATAATTGTATACTTGTGAGGTTCCATTCCTATGGACAGGAATTGGACTATCTCGATGAAGTGATCATCGACTTTTCTAATTACCAAAAAATGTGCATATGGTAGTGTATCATCCAAGCCGGTAGGTTCCTCGCCATGTTCTAACCTGTATAAGTGATCAAGTCCTTTATTCATTCTTCCTGGCTTGACCACAATCTCAAAGTCATACTCCTGGAATAATAATAGCCATCTTCATATTCTTCCCCCCAACATTGGCTTGTTGACTAAGTACTTCAATGAAGAATGATCAATAAACATCTTAGAATGTCCTCCCAACAAGTAGTGTCTAAAATTCTACATATCATATACCATAGCTAAGCCTTCTCTTTTAGTGGTAGTATAATTCATTTTAGCTGTAGAAAGCTTCTTGCTAGCAAAGGCTATAGGGTGGTCAATATCTCCTGCACCTGCGTGTGCCAAAATTGCTCCTAATGCAATGGATGAAGCATCGATGTGAACATTGAATTCCTTACTCCAATATGGAAAAACCAAAATAAGTGCAGTGACCATTTTCTTCTTTAGTGTGTCGAAGCTTTACTGGCATTCTTCTATCCATTGAAACTTACTATCCTTCTTTAATAACTTTTCCATAGGTGTTATTATCTGTGTGTAACCCTTAATAAACTTTCTATAATATCTAGTGTGTCCTAATGCAGTGTGAAACTATCTAATCGAAGTATGAGGAGTTATATCGACAATGATAGCAACCTTGGAAGGATCTACCAACAACCCTTATTTACACACAATGTGTCCTAACAACACCCCAAAAGGTGAAAAGAAAATACACTTCTTCAAGTTCAGGACAATTTGACATTGCCTGCACTTATCCAACATGCTAAGCCCTAATATTGGCTCATTACCCCTTAATTGGGGCATATTACATTAGTAATGTTATTTTATTTATGTCGGCTTTATTCCATTAGTTGTAATTATACCTCCTAGTCTC
>JZKD02S1673264.1:324991-351180 GCA_000966675.3 Picea glauca
AATATTTATCTGATAGCTACTGCTCTGGGAATTCCTTAGATTGTCCTTAGGTTCCCTTCCTCATCCAGGAAAGTAAAGTCCTTGTTATGAAATTCTAAGAGATAATGGTGTTGGTCCAACCAATCCATCTCAATTAGGCATTCATATGAACCTAAAGGAAAGATGTTCAAATATTCCTTGGTGTTCCACCCATTCATGCCCAGTGGATATGACTTAACCCACTCATTAACTTTTCTCTTGGCTCTCGTAGCCAGCTACACCAACCAATATTTCCCATGATTTCTTCTTGGAAAATGAAATCTCTCCACCACCTTAGGATCTATATAACTATGACTATCTCCTAAATCAATTAAAATAGTAAAGGCATGGTTGTTGATAATACCTTCCACTTGAATCATGTGTGATTGAAACTATGTTTTCTTATTGTCCAGGGCTGCATAGATCCTTGGTACATCTCTACCCATGCCTTCCACTGCTTCATCTTGTTGTGAATTGTGAACATCTCTCACCTTGTCCCTTCTGTGTGGAAAATCTTTATGCATATGGTCTCCTTTACAACCCCACGTTAAATAGGTGGTTGCCTTGGCCTTTTCCCACCTGTCTCAATCACTCTGGGCTCTCTAGAAGATGGTTTTCCTTGAGGACTATTTTTGAAGAATGGTGGCTTGTTCCCCTTCTTCCTCTATTCCATATTGAATTTCTTCTTATCTTCCCAAGCTTTTTGAAAAGTCATCTTTCCTTTATGATAATCATATAGGCATTTGGATCTCCTTATAGTCTCCTCCAAAGTTTTAGGATCATCATATCGAATCTTATCATTTATGAAAGATGGCATCCCACTCAAATATATTTGAATATTTACTGTCGCATCCTTGATGAAGGAGACATACTTCAATAGTTCTAAAAACCTTATTTCATTATCATCAATGGTCATACTTTGAAGCTTGGGTTCAAAGAAATCTCTCATTTTCTTGTCATAGTATCTCTTAATCAAGTATTTATTTTGAAAATACTTCTTGAATTCCTTCCAAGTAACATTTTTCTCTTTGATGTGTTTCACCTGCACAAGTTGATCCCACCACATGGATGCATTTCCCTTAAGTTTATAGATAGAAATTTTTCCTTCTTCATGAGAGGAATAATTATGTAATTGGAAATATTTCCTCTTGCCTAGCAGCCATGTCTCGGCATCTTCCTCCTTCATGTGCTCACCATCAAAAGTAGGAGGTTTGATCTTGTTCATTTCTCCTCACATTTAATCCACCCCAGACCTTTTATGATGCTTCCTAATAGGAGATGGACTTGAGTTTCTTTGTGCTCTCCTATTGGAATGCATTTGGGAGTGATAGTGTTGTATGCTAACACTCCTTGATCTTCCTTTCTCCTCAGGAGACCTATGGCTTCCTGATTTTCTTGAGTCATTCTACTTATCCAATTTCTTTTCAATTTTTTCCAGGATCTGCATTAAATTCATGTTGAATTCTTCCTGTTTCTCTTTGTCTTTCATAATCCTTTCATTATCATCCTTGTGACTTTGGACATCTTTCTGCAAATTTCTAATGGTCTCTACCATATTCATGTTATCAACATTTTCTTCTCCATGTCCATTGGAGTTTGTTCCTTCCATACCCAAATGGACATCCATTCCTCTGATCTCATCTTCCTAGCTGTAATCCCCCTATGTATCATCCATCTTTTTACACTTTGTATTGTTCTAATCTGATCTAGTTGTTGTTAATTCTGCAAGATGTGCAGCCAACAGAACTTTGTCAGGCTAATTGTCTCAACAATTTAATGAAATTATGAACCATTATAGTTCAATAATATATCAGACTTTTTTCTTCTTATTTTCTTATAAACTATTTATTCGGCTCAATTTCTGGGTGAACGGTTATGTTCTATTGTCCAATATCTTTCCAATGACTTATCCCTTGCTCAATTCTGAGTATTGAGTTGAAAGTTATAAATATTTGAACAATTTTGCTTCCTGGGAGGTAATCTTTGTACAATTTTTCTTCTTCTTCAGAGTTGAATTAGCTCTTGGCCTCATTATGGATCCTCTCATAAAGTGAAAAATCCTTCTTAACATATTTAGGTGCAGGTTTGTACAGCTCAAAACCCCATATATTCCTTCTTCTAGCCTCATGTCTTTGAAAACATCAATTTGGGCACTAGCCCCCTTTTGTTTTGACTGAAGTCACATAGGACCAAGGCTATGACTAAGCACTTAGCTGATGTACGATTATCTGAAGCTTCGGGGCTTCAGGGCTTCGGAACTTTGGGCTTTGGTTTTTTCTCCTCCATCACACTTCATTTTCCCCGAACGTCGAATCTCGAACTGGAGAAGTTATTCAGATTTTCGCACTTCGAAGCTTTGGCACTTTGGGCTTCGGAGGATTTCAAAACTCCTTCTAGCATTTCCTTCGAACACCAAATTTCTAAACCTTATGAGGTCAACTTAATTATGTTGTCATCATTATGGTGGTGACACATGGCCCCACTAACGAGCAACACGTGTCAGGTCACAATTGGTACATAAGGCCTGTCAAACATACAAAATAAAGTGACAACTGGAAGGCTTAGAGTAGGTCCATGTCACCCTAGGTGACGTCATCATGCCATGTCACATTGGCGCTTTGGGACTTTGACACTTCAGGATTCAGAATTTTTTACATCCACAAACTTGTTAACTCTTGAATTCTGAACTTTCGAACAATTGCTTCACGGAGCTTTGGTCCTTCAGGCTTCGGGACTTCAGAGATTCCTTCTCAGTACCACACAACACATCTCTCAAATGCCAAATTTTTTAACAAGTCCACATCACCCTAGGTGACGTCATCATGTCGTGTCACACCGGTGCTCCGGGACTTTAGGACTTCGAAGAGTCCCACACCATAGCACATCAAAACACCTGAACGCCAAACTTCTAAACTCCTGAACAATGTTCTTCAGAGCTTCGAAACTTCAGGGCTCCAAGACTTTGGAAAACTTCTCATCTGGACATTTTAAAACTCCTCATCGTTGAACTTTCAAACTCTCGATCAGGTCCACGTTACTCCGGTGCTACGGGACTTCTGCACTTCAGGATTCAAAAGATCTCCCACTGGCACACTTTATAATTTCCAAACTGTCGAACACCAAAATCTTGAACTGACTGATCTGCGGATGTGTATCTATGATAATGGATGGTCTGGATTGGTTCTAGACTTCGGGACTTCGGAGAAACTCTACTCTACGCAATCTCAAATGGATTTCCCCAAACACTGAACAACTAAACCACTTGGGAAATACAATGGTATGGATTCTCCCGAATGATCTATGGTTGATAGTCACTCCAGGACTTCGTAGCTTCGGGCTTCGGAGGATTTTGCTGTTGACCACCAACCCACCTCTGAACTGTCGGATGTTGAAATTTTGAACAGGCTAATCTGTGGACATGTGTCTCCAATAAAGGAACAGTCTCAATTAGTTTGGGACTTCGGTACTTCAGGGAACTCTTCCATCTTCACAACCACAAATAAATTCCTCGGAGTGTCAAACTGATGAACCACTCGAGGATCCAATGATCTACCTTATCCCAAATGATCTATGGTGTAGATCCACTATAGGACTTCGGAGGTTCGGGGATTTTTCCTCCCTTCTGTCAAAGTTATAAAAAATTCCAAAGTAACGAAGTCCAGAGGACTTAAAGGTTAATCGTCACGCTCCTTTCTTAGATCTAATGGATGTGAAGGATTTGCCTTCTCCCGAACAGATCTGATGGCCCAAATATAAACTTTGTGGCCCTAAAACCACGGTTAATGTGGTTTCTTTTCTCCTTTATCTTTCTTGAACCGCTACACCTTTTGATCTTTCAGACATAGTTAAGGTGTGCTCTCAATTCCCTCTCAGGACTCATGGACGTTATGAAACTCCAATTTTGTCCATTTCGACAATGATTCCCTCTGGAAATTTTTCTTCAATTTCCACTTACACGGCCCATCTAGGCTCAGTGTTAAAAATTGGATCTTTGATACCATATTGTAACATACCCCCGACCACCTGAGTCGGGCCATGCTACCTCATAGTTACATTCTTTCTAAGTTCTGATACATTTTGGTATTACACCCCATCCTTAGGCCACTGGGCTATACCACTCAGAAACTCATGTGGAACATCATACAAATAAAACTTAACAAAAAATTACATTATGCTAATACATAGATTAATGTGGAAATTACAGTAAATTCTATACATACATCATATACAGGCTAAACTCGTAAATATAAAACATGTACAAACACACAGCATGCAATTGAACACATAAATGGTACTTATCTTTTAATAGAAGACCACCAACTATGTGTAGACCTTCCATGAACCTCCCATCCTTAAACCACATTTCTCATCACTATTAGCAGTGGGTCACCCCCGAGCTGGGACTAAACTCCACACGGGTAAAGGGATTCCTAGGCTAGGATGAGACAATTGGAAGTTTCATAGTCAACAGGAAGGATTCCATCCCAGGAGCCAACTCACACTAATAGCCTATAGCCTCTCATTCCCCACATGTCTATCCCACCCTAGGAAGTGTGCCCCTTCTTTGCTCAACATTCCTTCGGCTTCTCCACTTCCCTTCCAGGGATTCAACAACATGCTAGATAGGAATTCTCAGAGAAATATAGTTTTCGTTGAGCTCCCTCTAGGAAAATCACTTCCCCAACAACCTCTCTCACTTGGAGAGAGTTGCTTACAGTCCTGACAACCTTCTTCTTCATTCCACGAGCTTGACAACCCACCTCTTCAAACCCATAGGCCTAACAACCTGCTTCTTCAGTCCACGAGCCTGACAACCCGTCTCTTCAAACCCACAGGCCTAACAACCTACTTCTTACGTCCAAATCCTAAGTCAATCGAGTAAGGGTGATGGCCACATAAAATCTTGGGTATAGAACAGAGGATGGCAATAAGCCATGCTCAGTCAAGGAACTGTGTTGGGCGCAACAACAGTTTTTCGTTAAGGCATGGTATGGGCTCAAGAAAAGTATAGGTGCATTGTACTTCACAGGAAAAGTATGGGATAACTCAAAAATGTTACAAGTTCCATAGGTGCGTGAATTTTGCAGAGGTCAACGATGGATGGGATGTCTCATTGTGTGAGTCTGTGAGTGAATGGGAAAATATTTCAAACAAACTATTTTCCCCCACCTATATGTGCATGCACCATGATTGATATGTGGCTCTCTTGGAGCTCGTTTCTCTCCACTTGGGATTCATTCCATCTTCCATGAGACTTAGGATAAAACAATTATCCTCAACTTAGTCTTTAGGAAATAATAATATAATATTCTCTTGGGGTTAAGCCCTCAATCTTAGCCCTTTTTCCATAGTCTGTTGTCCCTTTGTTTCCCTATCTATTGGAGCTTAGTCCCCCATTCTCTTGTATCATGGTCGGTCTACACATAGTGATGCATTTATATTAATGATATGAGTATTTACATATACAAAAGGAGGCTCACTGGCCTTTAACATCTAGGCTCTATGGTTGAATCATCACATATGCCTCCTAGCTTATAATCACTTGGCTCACCGGCCTACAAAACATGTTTACAATTCAGCAGGGGCTCAACCTTGGGGTATTACAATTGCGGCATGTATTGGTATATCTCGTTGTCATGTGATAGGTGCAAGTGTCATTAATGATCAAATGATAATTTATTGTAAATATAGAAAAGAGGAACTCTGAAAGAAACGGGAAGGAATAGTTCATCAAGGAATGAGGATCATCATAAACATCGTCATCATCATCACATCGAAAATATCAAGTAAGTCCCTAAGAATGGGACCAAAGAGGGAAATACATATTTGTTATATTACTCAATTGTCATATCGAAACAGAACTTTGAGAGAGAAAAAAAAGATTTGTTATTTCACGATGCATATGACATATCCACGAGTAAATGATTGATGTTGGATTTCATCTGATCAAACATGGTTTTGGGTGGTTCATATTTTGTCTATTAAAGATATGTAATCTTCTCTAAGTTTCATATAGAAATATGGTACTTTATCTTATCATACGATGCAAATGGGTGACATTTATTTGAGAGTAGATAGTGTTAAGTCAATGTCCTTAATGAGCTTCTGTTGTTTTGTAGAGTCAATGTCCTAAGCTCCTACTACTCTTTTTGGATTTGGAATGGCCAAAAACTTCCCCCAAGCCTAAAGTGATAAATACAAATACATGAGGTATACAAGTGACTATGCGATGAAAATCTCTCAATGCCAAGCATCGTGCTCTCAATGACATGCATCATAATAGAAGGATCATTGGTCTAGGCTCCTCTGCTCGAGGTAGTTCCTTCCAATCGAGAATGAAGATTTGATTAGGTGGTTCAGTTCCCATCATTCATGAGCTTGGTTTTCTTCATACATGGATCAAATTCTATATGCTCTGATTGTGTAGGGTAAACACATGCATGAATATTGACTCCTAATTTTCTAGTGTGAATATTAGTATAAAGCTAGTTATCTTAAGAAGGCGAGCAGTTGAGGTAAGTGGCTAAGTGATTAGTAAAATATGAGTGACTTGGAAGTATGATTATATTGGCGAGCTCCTTTGTATTCTTGAGCTCCTTTCCATGGAATCGTAAAAGGCTAGCAAAACATAAGAAACTACAGTGACTGACAGAGGGTATCTTGGAGTGACAATCGTCTCTTTATAAAGTGATAAAGGTAAGAGCAGTAAATATATGTAAAGTAATAATGGGTAAGAGTAGTAAATATATAACTTGTGATAAGGTAGTTCTTTAGAATTCATCGCATCAATTTTTAATTCGACGTTTGGTCTGAAACGTCAAATTAAAAATTGATGTGATGAATCTGAAAGAACTACCTTATCATAACACTAGTCACAAAAGTCTCAAAACTAAAATATATAGCTTGTATTTGGTGATGATATTATTTATCTTCGTTGATGATTGCAAGGGTAAGGGATATCAAACCAGTGACAGGTAAGGGTATAAAAATAGAAGTTCATTTAGTTGTTATGATCTGTAGATAAGCTAAGGGTGGGTAAGGTGATCAATCTAATGAGGCTCGTAGATAAACAAGACTAGATAGGCCATGTGATTATTGGTGTTGTCCTCATTGGGATTGAATTCATCTTTGAATTATCGTAGCCCGTAATATATATGATCCAGGTATTTCCATCTAATCCCTCATCTGGTGTAACCGTGGGTGGGTTTCAGAGGCCACCATGGGGTATAAGTCCCCCTTTGAAAGAATCACTCTTTATAACTATCCTTGCATATCCTATTACGAAATGAAATATCAAACCTGAAACATGTGAAATGACCAAAGAATGCCAGTTCATCCTCCCTACACATGGTTAGTCTAAATTGTGTGATACATGGTTGTTGGATCTTGATATAGGTAATTTTCAATGGTCATCGTAAGGGGAATTGTAATGGTCATTGTAAGGGGAATTGTATCATTTATATCTACTCCCTCTGATAAGAATTGATCTTATCTGAAATGTGCAAAAGGTGTAAAAAATGGCATGGAAACTGATCTGAATTTTGTATTATCGCAATAGAGTCAAAACCATGCTACACGTTGGGCCATTTCATATAGTTTGAGTTGCGGTGAACAAGCCTTTTTCAAGTCAAGGGAACTACTTGGGATTATTCTATTTATCACTCTTTTTTTGCTTGCATTGTTATCTGATCACGTAGGGACAAAAAGCATTATACACCTAACACCAATATATGTTGTTTTAACCACCTAATCTACATCAAACACCAGTATATGTTGTTTTAACTACCTAAGAATCTTGAGTGAAAGGAAAGGCATATAGATCTCTAATTCGGTCTAAGATATTAGGATAGGTCCCTTCTTTTCCTTTACGATGCTTGGCTTAAACCCCATTGTTGTGGATAGGACGTCCCTTTATTAGACCCTGTTGTGGGGATTCTGGTCCCTCTGTTGATACAAGAGTTAATTCATGTTGCAACTGTTCTCATGGTGATTATTCGGTAGTGGGGAGGGAGCGGTAAGTTGCAAAAATCGGTTGCCAAGAGTCATTGTGACACAATGTTAAAATATCCATAGTTGACACATTATTATAGGTGGATATATTCCATAATGATCCTTTCATGAATTATCAAGCAAAACCCAAGTGACCATAACATGCTGAAATAATAGGGCATGACATGTTCAACTAATAGGGTCGGTTGTTCATTTTTTGATAGGTTTTGTAGGAGGTGTCAATGAAAGTAGTGATAGTGTGGCTATTGGTTTCACCTAGTGACATAGATCCTACCCGATCCTAAAATATATAAATGTACGGGTTCAAGTCATTGGTCTGGTTGTAAAGAGTTCAAGAGCTTGTTTTTCTATTGCATAATGAGTAGATGAGAGGATCCATTGTGCTATGATGAGTGTTTTTGTAGGTGATAGTGAATTCCATGGTTGTTTGATCATTGGTGTAGGTTTTTGTAGATTATTGTAAGTTTGCAAGTGTACAAGTTTATAAATCTAGTTCCTAAGTGACTGATATATTGATTGCTTTGGATCTCTACGTTCAGGGAAGCATCTCTTATGAGAACCTTGTCTTATTGTGAAATGTTTAGTTCCATAAGTAGTTGAGTTTGGTCGGTTCTGTACTGATGTGAGTGATGACATGTTCTTGTTAATGTGTGATCATGTGGTTTGTGGATGTCAATCTAGTGCTAAGTGAATAAAGAAGTGATAGTCACAATTGTTGGCATTGGATGGTTTTCATAGTATCTATGTAACTGAGCAAGTTGTATTCATATAAATATGTGGAGGGATCGAAGGCCATTATTGAGGGGTAGAGTATGTTGGATGTTGTTGTTTATATGGGTGTTGTATTTGTTGTTATTCTATTGTATGCCTCTTCTACTTCTAGTGACAAGGTAGTAAATAAATTGGTGCAATTTAAGCTATAAGTTCTTGATCTTGTTGTTGGTGTTGTTGATGTTGAAGTTTCAAGTGTGTTACTATGAGATATGGGGATCTAGTTTTGCTATTGTTGTTGTTGTTCCTGCAATGGTGTCTGCTACGGTGTAACCAAATTTCCTCTAAGCAAGGGTCTGAGTGAAGGTAGTCTAATCAATAAGTATAAAAGCATCCCTAACTATATTTCCTGATAAGAGATAAATTATTATTCTATTGAACGAGAAAATGATCAAAGGATAACCTCTATCAGTAGTCTAAGTGGTAAATATATTCTTTGACCCAGTTATATGAATGTTGTTATAGGTTCTATTTGTTGGATTGCAGTAGTTATAGGTTGTATTTCTACTTGTTGTTGTTAGATATGTCATAGTGAGTAGTTATTAAGATATTTTCTCTATATCATCTTGACTTATATGATCCTCTATACTTAATATTTTTGCTTTGACATATATATAGATATATATATATATATATATGTTAACAAGAATCAATGCATCAAAGAACCCAAGTAAATATATTCTTCTACCTTTAAACCCCTCTGCTTGCATTCCTTCCTAAGAGAAACACAACCAAAGAAATCCTACGTTTCGAGAATTCAAGAGAAGTCTAATATTCTACATCCCAGTCCCTCTGCTTTGGTAAGATACAAAGGTATCAAAGCTTCCCCTCAAAATTCCCCTCTCCATATCTTTACGGATATCTATTTATTGCATTTTCGGCTCAGAGCTATGCATTGATCTATTTCAGGTCCCACCCTTCGTATCTATTGTGTCAGTTTTCCTATTCATTGATGTTGTTTCTCCCATAAAGAAATCAAAAGTACAAGGGCAATTTTTGTTCTACCTAATATTCCTACGTGCGAAGCAATGATATTCTAATTCGATAGATCATGGAAATTCTTCATGTACAGTGGGAGTCTTACTATTGGGTGAGAGTACCAACCTTCCCTAGTTGGGACAATCCTTCTATTTTTTCTTGTCATCTATGGAAATGGTTTTGCATTATTTGGATGAACGAAGAGGAAGGAAATGAAAAGAAAACTAATATCACAATATATCATCTGACGAGAGAGAGGAGGGGTTAGAGTGCTACTTGTCTCCTCGACCTTAGCTTGGCAATTGAAATAGAAGGGAAGGGGCCTGATATTTCCCCTGTCCAGTGTGTCCAACAGGGGAAATCTCTAGATGCATGGCACAAGGGAAGAGGAAAGATACAATTGCCTACCTATGAGGTATAAGTAGTAGGGATTTCGAGTATTTATCCTTGTTCGTAGAGAACCGGAGAGCGAAGGGAGCATGAGCCCTCTTCGGGGTGGTGCTGCCTCTTTTCTTCCATCACCCCTTCCATATCAATCATGCATGACCATATAGCATAGAGGCAAGGCATATATATACACTTTTTCTTCCTCTTTCATTGACTCCCTGTATCTTACCCACGACTGATCTTCCCTGAAAATGAGTTGATCGAAGTCGGACCCTCGTGTCGCCTCTTTCCTATCCCTTCCCTAATAGTTGTAGCTTCAGGACCAATTTACATATCATGATTTTCAGGACCAATCGATGGTAGATCGTTCCCTATAAAATGACCATAAAATATTAAATATAGGAGCATTTGAACCATTCATGTATACCTGTTTTTTTAATGAAATCTTTCCTTTACATCAAGGTAATTTCCTTATGAATTGTCTTCCCATCAAGGTACCCACCTTCCCATATAGTACTTTCCTTATATTAAGGGAGATATGCTCAGGTTCTACAAAGAAGGAAGTCACATCAAATAAAAATTTATCTCTTAGCTACACCCAGCTTATCCCTCTCTCGTCAAGACCACTAGACTAAGAGTCATTAACTTGATAGACATAGCCACTCAATAGACATGGATAGATTCCCTTATTACCGGTAGTCTCCTTACTGTGGATTAGGCCATGAAAGGGGATAACCTTACAAATTACTTGAGGGACATGAATAGGATAATGGAAAGGAAAAGAATAGGACCTTGGGGGTCTGGGGAGGAACCTAAGGGAAGGAAGAACCGAACCTTAGGGAAGGAAGAACCATACCTAAGGGAGGGAAGAACCATGAAATATGGAGAGATAATAACTAACCCTCTCTAGTTGGATCAAGCTCTCTCTAGTTAGATCAAGAGATAAGACAAGGTTATCCCTAAAGTGGAAATACAAGGTTATCCCTTCATTGAGATCTAGGTAGATCCCTTAAAGTATGGGATTCATAGAATCAAAACTTAAAGATTAACTAAAAGTTGTGTAATTTACTTCGCTTGCTTATTTCATTTGGAAGCAGGTAAGATGGTGATGAATTGTGATTGGTCTAAACCAAACCTTCGACTTCATACAACTTAGGTGGCTATCACCAACCCCATAATTTTATATCCCATACCTTACCTTTCCTTGTTCGCATAGTGAATGAAGGCCAGGTGGAAGGGAGCCCCTTAGAGAATAGTAATAGTAGCAGTCAGTGGGTTGCTTCTTGGCCACACCCCAGAGCTTATAGATGCAACATATTCAATATGCATTATCAAGCAGGAAATTTCATACCATCCGTTGATATACATATAGGAACATGGGTTCATAATATTGAATGTAATCCAGATCAAGGCACAAAGCCAACTCGATCCATAGGAACCTTCGCTAAAATAATGAAGAAACCTAGGAATGCACTACAATGTCTTGTGCGGTCCCCTTCAGGTGTTGAAAAACTCATAGATTCCCGATGTCGAGCCACTATTGCTATAGTTTCCAATCCCAACCATGGTGCACAAAAGAAAAGCTTCGAAGGACAAAGCCAGTGGTTAGGCAAACACCCCATTATTCGAGGTGTTTCTCTGTGTTGTTTTCTACTTCATCGTGGCTATCATTCTTGGGCTGACCTAGGTTCAGGTCCTTATTTGGTTTCCAATAGAACTCTCCTTAGAAACTATCGGCCCTCCTTGTAACCCAGAAGGCAACACAGTGAACAAGATGCACTGTGTAGTCTCACTTGAGATAATTCTTATGGGTGGTTTCAACGCTCAGATGCTTGCATACTGGGAATGAGTGGGGATCTGTGATTTCACCCTTTGTGATTTTCATTCATTTACTAGCTCATGCGTATAGATTTATTATACTGTTATTCTTACGCATGCATATAAAAATATCAGACTTAACTAATTGATTCATTTATCTAACATCTACTCATCAACATCAAATAATATACATCACATTCAGTCACATAACACATGGTCTATCGTGGATCACCCCTCATGGGCTACGTCCACAAAGATTTGGCTATTCTACTATTTTATTATATTTATTCCAAAACTATAGTGTCGTGCAACTTACAACTCTCCATCAAAACAGGCCGAGATCTTACAATGAGGCAGAGTAGATCGCACCATGCTCCTCATCCTGTTATCTAACTTTCAAGATCCACCTTAATCCCTCTCCTCAGCTCAACAACTTACAAAAATAGATCAGAGTAACAGTATGATATAATGATAATCAACATGACCTCCTGCTCAAAACCACAGAACAGTAGAACTCCTGACTGAGAATAATCGAATCCCTTACCTAGACCTCCTAGGTAGCTACTTATACATATTTTCAGCTTACCAGTCATTGCATTCTCTTACCAAAACCCTAACCCTATCCTAGCTAGGTCTTCTTGCATGCCTGCCTCACATGCCTTTCTCTTATGCATGCGCATTTGTTTTGCACATGCTAATTTTCCTGCATGTGATGCTTCTTCTGCATGTGATGCTTCTTCTGCATGCGCATTTGCCTCCCATGTCATGCTTTTCCCTCAAAGTTGTCATGTGCCCAACAGACCCCAAAAACTGACATCGTTACTCATCCTAAGTCAGTGCCTAACTCCTATGTCTGTCACTGCTTGTGCCAATGCTTCATACATATCTACTATCCGTTGGCACTGCTCCTAAGCCTGGCTTCTCTTTGTTGACATGGCTTCGACCACCTGCGCGGTGACTGGTGGTCGTAAGATCTCACCCCCCTCCAATCCTATATGTTCGAGGCTTGCTTTCACTGCGTCAATTTCCACGACCAATTGTTCTGCCTTTTCCTGTAGGGGCTCCAAATGAGCCTGTCATGCAATGTTTTGTGCCTGTCGTGCGATTGTTTGTGCCTGCATCGCTTTTTCATCTTCCTGAAGGTTCTTCATTTTTGCTTCCATATTAATCTTCTCTAGCAGTGACATTGTCCTATGTCATTGCTTGAAATATACCATTGTTGTGTGCAATTTATCTTCCTCTCCTTGCAGCTCTTAAAGGCTCCCATCCTCTAGTATTTGGGTCCATAGTTGGCCTCTCTTCTCTAGCAGTTCTTCCACCCTATGTATCTTCAGCGTGATGTTTTCTGCGACTGTTGTCGCATCTTGCTCTCTTTGTGCTCAGACTATTTGGGGATACATAGGTATTGCAAGCTCCTACAGTTCTTTGATCTACTCTTTATATTGTTGCAGAGTCTATGTTATCTTTGTTATCTTCTCCTTCGAAGATGTTTCCTCTAATGTTGTATCATCTAAGATCACTTGAAATATTGATTTTATCTGGGTCTCTATATCATCCACTTTGTATTGTGCTATATCTTTCTTCTACCCTTCCTGGCTGATGGATTCCTTCAATAACATATTTTCTTCATGTGCTCTTTGTAGATCCATCGTGTCATACCTTTCTCTAGACTAAATCTCCTACGCGATGCTAACATGTAACTTGAAAATCTCCTTTGTCGGTATCTTGGGCAACACCAAGTCCAACGTTTTGACATCCTTCATGGGCTTCTCTATTGTTTCCTCATCAATGAACAACATATTTGGTGTCACGATAAAGTTAGCACTTCCCTGCGTTGTGATTTGTACTATCTTTCTGGTAGGTGATCCTTCTCTTACTGGCATTAGTTTCTCCTCTCTTTTTTTGTTCTACCTTCATCCGTAATTGTTCTAGCGCAATTTTTGCCTCCTGTACATGTTCCAAAATTTAAGTTGGATGGTTTTCTGCATTTTCCCCAACTTCTGACAATTGATATTCCATTGTCGTGGCTATCATCTCTATGTCATTTCATGTCAGTGATGTTTCCATTTGTTTCATGTGGGCCTCTGACTTCTTTCTGGAGCCACTTTATTTCTCCATTGCTCTCTTCCTTTGGGCCTCTAGTTGTTCAGATGCTTCTAGCATCTGTGTATCCATGTCGGTATCTTGCTCAACTTCTTCATCCATGTTTACATATTGTTCCTTTGTCTGCATTTCCTCTACACTCACATTTTCTCTCAGTCCTTCCAGTACCTACTCTGTAGCTTGTGGACCCTGTGTATGACCACACTGTGACTTCTTTTTTGTTCTAGTTTTCTTCTGAATTGAGTTTCTTTCCCCCACTATACCTATTTTTTTTTTATTTTGTTGGATAGCACCATTCTTTCTTATTTGTTGTGTGGGGATTGTGCTACCATGCGTCTGGACTTGTGTTATTTGTGTTTCTCTTGGAATATCTGGCACTTTCCACTCCTCAGGCCACTCTTGGACCTCCATGTGGATTTCCTACGTCGTCATATAGTACTTTAGTTGCAACCACTCCTTGGTTGGGTCCTTCTTTTCTTGTAGCCACATCTTGTGACATGATGTGTGGAAATTTACTATCTGTCCATACTCCTAGATAGTTTCTGGTGAGATCCTCCATGTATCCACCATGATGTTTTGAATCTCTGTTAATTACTACGCGAACATGTCATTGTTGAATTTCTTTACCTTGGGATCTGTTGTGCTTCGCAGCGACGTGTAGCGCGTTGCACCACATTTTCTTGTCCTTAGTAGGAACACCATGCATGTAGGTTCGTGCCACCCTATAAGTGCAATGAGGATGAGTAATGACAAGTAGTGGAACTCAAAGCCCCAATATTTTTCATCCTTACAATCTTCAAGGAATGAGTTGAGTATATATGGGGCCCAGCTCGTCAAGCTCCCCTTTGTGCATTGTGTCGTAGCTGCTACTACTCCTGCGGGCACTTCTTATTTTTGACACTTGCACATTAATTTACAACTAAGAAATCTGGTTGCAAAATGAGTCACGGGATCATTGATGTCATTGATCCTGATTCCTCTTTTCCCTCTCTCAGTGCCATACTTTTCTTTAATCTCATTGGAGATGGATTTTTCCCTAGTCTTGTCTTCTAGGTATTGCTTCGGCTTCTCCCCATTTGTGGGTAGCCTTGTAATCTCTATGATGAGTTCAACATTGATCGATATTGGCCTATCCATCCATAGGATGCCTCTGTGTACCCTCGCTAGCAACTTTTTAACACATTCGTTTATGTATTTCCTATTCCCTAAGTGTGGTATGTCTAAGAGGTTCATGATACATGTGTTGTATAGTCTCAGGACCCATTATGTAGGCTCCAACAGTGGAGTGCCCGATGGCCCCTATCCCCTTCTCTCTAGGTAGCTATGTGTTGCCAAATCTGGGAACTTTGTGACATCTGAGACATCATGGTCGAAGTATTTAAGGTCGTCGACTCCTCCTACCATGTTATCCCCAGTTTTCACTTCATTGGTAATTTTCGACATTACTATACTTACCTCTGCCTGAGTGTGTTGCACACCCTATGTACTACTTTCATCTTTCAGCTTCTTTTTCCCTTGTGGGGATGATACTCCCCCCTCTTTCTCAGTTTCTTGCTCTGGTTCAGACTCTAGACCTTGTTGCATCGAATCCATGGTCGGTTCTACTTCTTATGGCCCTTTTCCCCTCGACGCATCAGATTCCCTCCATTCGGCATCCTCTACCAGTTGCTCAGGCTCTTGTGCAAGTTGTTTCTCCTCCTCCACATGTAATGTGGTTTGCCCTTATTCGGGTGTGTGGATTTCATCCACATCCACCACTGTCGACATCTCATTAGTTTCGCCTTGTGGTCCTTGTGTGCTACTCTGAGTGCTTCGTCCAGTTCTGCTTGATGCTCCAACCCAAGGTGGCAACATGGTGGTTAAATTTGAACTACAAGCTCTCAACTCGATAGATGGTAGAACATTTCCACACTTTATCGCTCTTCTGCTTGACTCTGTGTTTTTGTCCTTAGCAAAAATCACAATGGGTCGATTTTCCCCCTCTTTCCGACTTTATAATGTGACAGGGAAGTGACAGCTGTTTCGCACTGATATTTGTCACTTTTTCCCATTTTCGTTATGTTTCCTACGCACGGTACCTTTTTTACCCATTAACTTCTCTTCTGCGTGTCATGTTTTCGCACCTTGGTTTTCTTGCAGCGCCCTGTTCCGTTTACCCAATTATATTATGTTGAGGCCCTCCATGTGCGTTGAATTGCTTTTATTTTTATTCTTTTTACTTTGTATGGATTTTCTTCTCTCTCTTTTTTTTACCTATCTTTTTACTACATGGTGTTGTCTAAGTACTAGGAGGTCGGTTGTTCCTATACAACTTCATTCGACTCCCATTGATCATTCCTCTAAGTTATGTACCTCCTAAATCTTTCAATTGTATAGCTCCCCCTCTATGATAGTCTTCACTTCATATGGTCCCAACCAATGCATTCTGAATTTTCCTAGGTATTGAAGAAACTTACTATCATACACCAATACTAGGTCTCCTTCCTTGAAACTCTTCCTTTTAATATGTTTGTCATGCCAAGCTTTGTCCCTTGCTTTCTATACTTCTTGGTGAAATCCTGCTAGAATCCTATCTTCTTCCATTAACATTAGCGGACTTAGCCTTTCTTGTATTGTGCCTCGTTCTGTCATGTTGATGATTTCTCCTACACACAGACTAGGTACCAAAAATTCTAATGGCACCACTACTTCTTGTCCATACACCAAACTGAATGGTGTGTACCCTGTCAACTTTTTTCATGTAGTATTGTATTCCCATAATATTGTTGGCATATTCAAGTCCCAATCATCCTTGTTGACATTGCAAATCTTTGTCAGTGCATTCTCTGAAATCTTATTAAAGGCTTCCCTTGTTCCGTTTGCTTGAGGATGATATGGTGTACTCTTGTGATGATAAACTTCAAAATCCTCAGTCATAGCCTTGATAGTGCTATTAATGAAGTGAGTTCCTTGGTCACTCATCAAAATCCTTGGGCATCCAAATCTAGTGATCACTTGCTCAAACAGAAAGTGTGCTCCTATCTCTGTGTTGCAATCTTTTATCAGTGTTGCTTCTGCCCATCTCGTTAAGTACTATGGCATAGTAATGATATACCTTGCTCCTGACCTCTTTGTTGGTGGGTTAATTGGTCCTACAAAACATATTGCCCATTTTTCGAATACTTTCAAGGTCACTTGTAATCTCAGGGGCATCTCATCCTGTCTATTAGGTTTTCCAACCCTCTGACATACATCACATTTTTGCCAGTATTCCTTTGCATCTATGTGGATGGTCAGCCACCATAGTCCTGTGCGCAATACCTATTGTGTGATATATTTTCTTGCCTAATGTCCTCTAGTTATTTCCTCATGGGCCTCTACTAAAATCCTAGGTCTTTCATGTTCTAGTACACATATTCTCAAGATGTTGTTTTCACCCATCTTGTATAAGTGTCCTGCAATCACTTGATAGTCTCCAGCTCTGACTACTAGATTTTTCCTCTGTGCAGTGTTGAATTCTTGTGGCACAGTCCATGTACTCAAGTATTGAATGATGTCAGCAAAATATTCATCAGCTACTTGGACTGAAAATAATTGTGCATCAGGGAAGTTGTCCTCTAGATTCGTAGGTTCCTCTCCATCAGTGATCCTTGATAGGTGATTGAGTCCTCCATTCAACTTCCCTGGTTTGACTATCACTTCAAATTCAAATTTCTGAAACAGCAGTAACCATCTACAAATTCTCCCCCCCAACACTAGCTTATTGACTAGTTATTTGAGGGAATAATGATCTATGAACATTTTAAAGTGTTTCCCAAGTAGATAGCGTTTGGAATTTTGCAGTACATATACCATTGCAAAGCCTTCTCTTTCTGTAGTATTGTAGTTCTGCTCTGACTCTGACAATTTTTTGCTTGCAAATCCTATAGGATGGTCTAACTCTCCTGCTCCTGGCTGTGCTGGAATATCTCCAAGTACTATCACTAATGCATCTACATGCACATGAAATGTCTTTTCCCAATATGGGAATAATAGTATTGGTGATGTTACCATCTTCTCTTTTAGAGTGTCCAATCCTCGCTAATAGTCCTCATTCCATTGTAATTTACTATCTTTCCTCAACAGTTTCTCCATTGGCGCAGTGATCTGTGCATACCCTTTTATGAATTTCCTGTAGTAGCATGTTTGCCCCAATGTTGCTCTCAACTGACATACTGATTTTGGTGGTGGTAAATTGACAATCACTGCAATCTTGGCAGGATATACTGGCAAGCCTTGTTTTCACACTATATGGACCAATAGTATCCCAAAAGGTGTCCCAAAGATGCACTTTTTGATATTTAATGATACCCGACACTATTTTCACCTTTCCAACATTATCCTTAATACCTCTACATGGTCTTTCAACAGACTGTAGACTTTCCAATCATCTAGATATACCTCTAAATACTGATGGATGAATTCTTTGAATGCAGCTATGACTACTCTTGAGAATATTGTTGATGCATTATTCAATCCAAAAGGCATGACTGTGTACTGGTAGGATCCCCATTATATGGAAAAATTGGTTGTGTACCTATCTTTTGGGGCTATCTTGATCTGATGGTAGCCTGAGAATCCATCTGTGAATGAGTATGCTTGTTGGCCTCCCATATTCTCTAATACCTAATATGTGAAAGGGTAGGGAAAGGGTCATGTAGGAAAGCATCATTTAGCTTCCTTAGAGCGACACATATCCTTATCCCTCCCTGCTTCTTATCTTGAACTACCATATGGCTTACCCATTCAGATTCCTTCACTGGTTCTATGATTCCAGCCTCTAACATTCTGTCAATTTCTTATTTTACTTTCTTCTTATATATTGGGTTCAGTCTATATGGTCATTTTCTGACTGATCTAGCCTCCGATTTGAGAGGTATATTCATCTCTCCTATCTCTCCTGCTATGCCTTTCATCTCTATAAAGGTTGTTGGGAACAGGTTACTATACTTGTGCAGTAACTCTGTTATGCTTTCTATTGTTTATCCTAGTAGTCTCTAATGTTGGCCATTTTGGGATTCTCAGTTGTCCCAATGTTAACTTTCTTCACCTTGATCGGTGCAGAAAACACTTCTAATTCCAGAGGTGGACCTTCCACCACACTTTCACCTTCAAATTCTATAATTTGAATGTTACAGGGTCATCTTCATCTAGTGCTTATTCCTGCACATGGTAGCATGATAGTAGTTATTTCTCTGTTTGTTTGTTCTGTTGTTGATACTCTGTTATGAGTTCAACCTCCGGTTATTGAATGAATATTACCCCTCTGCTCTATTTGACTATTGAATCTATGTTGGGGTTCTCATGTTCAAATGATAAAGTGACTGTAAAATTATGTTGTAACATTATCCATTTTGCAATGCCTCTACGCAGTTCTTGGTCTACATACCAATTTGCTAGAATCCATTCCAATGTGTGAATAAAGTAATGAGGCCATTCTTCTAGTGGTGTCATTCTCCATAGTGTTATTCACTTCTCCAAGTGTTCTCCTAGTCTCCCATGTCCGTCATATCTCTATAGTTGGTTGCTTCCCTATTCTACGCCAATTTTGATGCGCAGTAATCATTTGCATTGGTACCAGTCCTTTACTGTCTCTTTGTGTGCACCCCACCATATTGCAGGTGTTTCCTTGCATGATGTATCCAAGGCTAAGAGCCTTTGATTTTCTAACACTTCATCTTCGTATCTTGTTAGGAGTTCTTCTAAATTATTCACCCCATGAAAGTTGGGAGGTTCTCTTATCTCTATACCTACCCATCTTACTGCGCGGTCTATTCTTATGCACCTTCTTGTGGAGACTTCATGTAATATCTGCTGCCAATTCTCCAGCCTTGTATCTGAGTCTGACACGCATGATGTGATACTTTTCCAACTAAGTACCCCATCTGCAATTGGATTCACATAATCTTCTTCTCGCACAGTGGTTTTGTATAATTGGCTAATTTCTTCCACGTCTAAACAAGTGGTTTCTACAAACCTTTCTTCTTCTGATGGATCTCATGGTGCAATGAATCTGTACTCTTCAGAATCGAATGTCATATTCCTCATCTTCAAATTGATTATGGATTGGTTATCAAACACCCAATCCAATCCAAGTAATGTCGGATAAGGAGTTGTGCCATCCACTATTTCTATTACTTTGAAATCAGCTTTAGTGCGCACTCCATCCAGATCTATTGTCACACCCTTTAGCCTCCCAATTGGCAGGTCCCTATGTTGATTTCCTAGTTTTGGTTGAATAGGTGAATATCCTAATGTGGACTCTCCCATACATTTCCATGTCTTCTTGGGTAATACATTCACTTCGGAGCCTAAATCCAGTATAATATCTCCCATGTTGAAACCTCCAATGTTGGCATTCAATCTAAATTCTCTACTTGTCCTTCTCCTTGTATGTAGATGATTAATTGTTTTATGTTCTAGTTTTCCCTCTACATCTATGCTACATCTTTCTAACATATTTTCTAACACTTTAACGGATGACGGATCATTTAGTAGTTTAACACGGGATTGCATAAAAGCCTTTATGGTACTTACTTGTCCTATGGATTATGATTCATTAGTGTGATCCAGTGATGAAGACATATCGTATGTTGGTACATCCTGAGTATGTTTTGTATTTGATGTAGATGCAATGTATCGCTTCAAGAATTCTTTTCTAGCTTGCTTTAATATCTTCTTTTCGTTCTGTGCATCAAACTACTTCATTGGTTCAATGTTCTTCTTTACCCATTGGTGTTGTGTTGGATCTTGTCTTACTGCATCATCTATTGTCTTATCTCCTCCTCATGTGACTATGTTGATATTTCTTCCATCATCCCTTACTTCTACAAAAATCCATTGAAAATTCTGATTGTTCTAATTTATCTTTTCATGGATCTTCCCCAATAGTGTCAGACAATATTTTGTATCATGGTCGGATGCACGACAATACATACATGTCGCAGGTGGAAGTGGGCATGCTCTTGCATAGTGTCCTAATTGTTAACAGTTATGGCATACCACCAGTCCTCTGCCTCTTCCAAAGCCTCCTCTACCTCATCCTCCACCTCTGTAGCTAGCTCGATCTCCTCACAGTGCATTGTATTGTGGCACCTAGTTATACTGTATGGGATTATACTGTGGTTGCGTAGTTTTATATTTTTGTGGAGCAACGTTATATAGGGCTGGTACTTGGTTAAAATGTGGTGCAGCTTGCCATGTCATCATCTCTTCCTACACCTTATAGGTGTCTGATGTTATTTCCCTCATCCACTCCATTGTCCTGCAATCTTTGTTGTCATGGCCTACTGACTTGCAAAAGTTGCAATATGAACTCTTAGGAACTGTCTGGTATTTATGCATCATTGGAAAATGATAGGGATCATGCCCATGTGTCTTACATATCTCATACCATATTCCTCCTTTCGGCAAAGGGTTTGGCAGTATTGTTGCCATGTATTGCGCGAATGTTGGGAATTTGTTCTTCTAGTGTCCCTCTGTCTTACATGTGGTACACCAAACAACTTATTTGTTGTCCTTACTCTTGTTCTAGTTTAATTGAAATGTTATATTCTTCAGGTCTTCCTTGAGTTCCTCTATTGTTGGATCTATCTTCTGATATTGGTTCTCTTCTAGTTGCAAGGCAGCCTGCAAAGCCCCTGCCTGGGTCTGAAACTTTTGTTTTCTTAAAGGGTATTTCAAGTGTGGTAGTAGTGAATTCACAAACAAATGTCTATGTTGCATATCTGTCATGACATACTTCAGCTTTACCTTCAATCATTTGAATCTCTAGTCTATCTCCCACACATATTCTCCTGGTTTTTCCATTATCTCTATCATCTCATTCATGTATTAATCCTCTAAGCTAGGATTTTGGAATTCATTTATCAATAGATTCTTGATATCCACAATCGTTCTGGTTGTTCCTCGTGGACTGTTTACAGCTAAGCTCATGTACCAATCCAGTGCATAGTCTCTTAGCATGATGGCTAACTGTTCCAGTTTGGTATCCTCATATGTGATCTGCTTTGCTTCCTAGATCTTTTCACAAATGAACAAGTGCTTCTCAGGGTCTTTCGACGCCTCTCCCTTGAATTCTGGTAACCTGGTGGTGGGATCATGTCCTGTCATCCTGAATGTTGAACTACTACCTTCGCGCAGTGTAGATCCTTGATTAATACTTTCATAATTGCCTACCCCAGTTGTTGCTCCCTATGTGGATGTACTTCCTGCTATGTTTCTTCCGTTGAAATTCGGTTGCCTAAACGGTGGTGTTCTTTCTGGTGTATTGGTTGCACATGGGTTTATGGGTTCCACACTGACATTGATATGGATAGGATTTTTACCTCTGGTTTTTTCTCTTGGACCTCTTGTCTTCCTTTCATATGTCACGTGCAGGATTTCCTTAATCTTCTCTACAACCCAAAGATCCTCTACCTCTTCTTCATCACTTAACAAGCCTTCCCTCGCGGCTATGGCTCTCTTCTTATTGTTCATCTTATATTGGTAGGGTACTCCATTGTTCGTTCTTCCAGTTGTTTCCATGATATGTTTGATATGATATTCCTCCATCATGATTGGATCTAATTCCTCCTCCTTCTTTCCTTTATCCATCTCTTCCTCCATTTATTTGTCTCTTTTTAGTGCTTCCCCCATGCACGCAGGGAAGTTTAGATGTCTGAGGCCATTGTCATTACACCTTTGTTATGCAGTAACATCTTGATGGAAGTATACAGTGAATTGATATACCTACCTCGAGGTCCCTTCAAGAACTCTTGCTCTGTTGTGTTGTAAGACCTCGCAGTATCTACTGCAAATTCTGTGATAAATACTGCAACAATGTTGTCTAACCATAAATCTATTGCACGCATAAATTTATTGTCAACTTATTGTAATTGCATGATATCAACAGGATTCCATTCTAGTTGTTGAATATGATTTGTAGGGTGGTTGTCTTTCAACCTCAATATCCACTACTGCAACACATGCGGGAAATCACAGAAAAATACTTATGCAAGTCAATGAATATGTACTTGTCCAAATATTTGTGTGGTGTTAACTTTAGGTTTCCATTATCTTTCTGTGCAAATTCCAGCTCCTTTGTTTTCAACCAGCTCTCGATCTCCACCTTCGTTGGGTTCCACAGTCTCAAAATCCCCTTTTATCTTCTCATTCTTTTAACGTTGTGTCACCAGATCTTCACGACTCTTTAGCAAATCTCATTCACTCAATCCCTTTCTGTTCCAACGGGAAACAGAACCATTTGTTGATTTCTACTTCATCCTAGCTATCATTCTTGGGTTGACCCAGGTTTAGGTCTTGCTTTGATTTCCAACAAAACCCTCCTTAGAAACCATCATCCCTCCTGGTAACCCAGAAGGAAACACAGTGCACAGGATGCATTGCGCAGTCTCACCCGAGATAGTTCTTATGGGTGGCTGCAACGCTCAGATTCTTGCAGCCCGGGAATGAGTGGGGATATGTGATTACACCCTCTATTATCTTCATTCATTTACTAGCTTATACATCTAGATTTATTATATTGTTATTCTTACTCATACATATAAAAATATTAGACCTAACTAATTCATTCATTTATCTAACATCTACTCATCAACACCAAAGAAGATACATCACATTCAGTCACATAACACATGGTCTACCGTGGTTCACCCCTCTTGGGATACATCCACAAATATTTGTCTATTCTGCTCTTTTATTATCTTTAGTCCAAAATTATAGCGTCGCACACATTACAACTCTCCATCAAAATAGATCGAGATCTTACAATGAAGAGGACTATATTGCATCGGGATCCTCAGCCTCTGATCTAACCCTCAAGATCCACCTTAATCCCTCTCCTCAGCTCAACATCTTACAAAAATAGCTTGTAGTAGCAATATGATACAATGATAATCAACATGACCTCCTGCTCAAAACCACAAAACAACAGAACTCCCAAATGAGAATAATCGAATCCCTTACCTATACCTCCTATGTAGCTAATTATACATATTTTCGGCTTACCAGTCATTACATTCTCTTACCAAAACCCTAACCCTATCATGGCTAGGTCTTCTTGCATATGTGCCTCACATTCCTTCCTCTTTTGCATGCACGTCTGTTTTGTACGTGTTTCTTTTCCTGCATGCGTGTTTACCTTACATGTGTTAGTTCTTCTGCATGCACATTCACCTCCCACGTTGTGATTTTCCCTCAAATTTGGCCTGCACCCAACACTATGAATTCAGTGGATCATCTCCATGGAGGAGGCTAAGGATGCACACATGAAAGGATAAATACCTTTGGTGTCACCTTGGGGAAAACCCACCAAAGCTAGATTTTGAACAGTGGTGGAGAGACACAGAAATTATAATATGTACTCTCAGAATAAGAAGAATAGTATATGGTTCCATAATTTATTAATAAAAAACACCACTAAAAAGTGGACTATTATTATGTAAACCTTAAGCAACATAACAAGCCCTATTTTAGCCTACAAAGAAATCCAAGCAAAACCAAGGCTTATGACACATGCGATATCAAAAAACCGCCTAAAAAGGGATGGGGTTGCTACTAGTAGCACCATTTTTAAAAATGGGGTAAAAAATGTGAACCCCAAAAAAACGAGAACAATGTAGAGTTCTTGTTAAGTTGATAACTATGTTAAAGAAGAACCAACACTCTATGCACAACAATCTCCTTATGTTCAATCTATCGACAATTCATGGTATAATGATATCAAGTGGTGCCTTCAGCACGACCGGTGATTATTTCTACAGGAGCCAAACATTTTGAGAAGAAATATCATGCTTGGGAAACTTGATTTAATATATGAAACAAATTTGAAAAATTAATAAATAAATTGCTACGATGATATATCATGATGATTGTATGTGTGTGATACAGATGAGATGATTGCTAATGGAGTTGGGAATCTCATAAAGAAGGCTATTGTTAGGACATTGGAACCCTTTGATTTCCATGGGTTACATATTTCTAGTGGAAGTCTAGTAGTGAGATGGCACTCTCCTTGCGCAAGAAAACCTTGAAAAATGATGGATCGCACGAGGGATTGTGTAGTAGTGAAGGGGATTCCTAAGCATGGAAGGTGAGGATGGAAAGGAAGAGGTAACATAATAGTGCATATGGCATGGTGGCTTAAATCATGAGAGTGTGTCAAGAAATAACAATGAGTTGAATTCTCTCATGTGGCAGGTTTGTGAAGCACATGACAACCATGCAGATAATCATTGAAATATGATTGCAAACTTAATTTTGAACAAATGCTTACATTGTGGAGTTTGGAACTCTTGTAAATGATAAATTTCTATTTGAAATTAACTATAACATGTATGTTTCTTGGTGGATGTTGTAGAGATAACTGAAAAATGAAGAACACCAAGAGGTGGTGTATTCCAAAGACAAAATGAATTAAATACCAGCTACAACTAAAAGGAAGCAGAGCTTGACAAGAGAAGATAAGAGAAGATAAAATTCTAGTGGACTTGTTGCGGCTTGAACGAAGTAAAGTGGAGCTAAAGATGCAATGCGGGAAGCACATTTGCAACTATTTGAAAGTTTGAATATTCCATTATCACAGTTGAAGTTCCTGGAGCCACAACTCTAAAATTTCTTGTCTAACCTTGTGTTGGAGCCCTGGAGGGAAGTGGTATAGCCTGAGGGACTGTAGTGAAAATAAGGGGGTACACTTCCTTGGGTTGTTCAAGTTGTAGGGAAGAGAGTTTGTTGGTTGGAATTGTTGTGGAAATCGACAAATTGTGAAAGTGGTTGCAGTTGGAATTCCTTAAGCCACATCTCCGAGACCTCCTAGCCATTCTATGTTGAATCCCTAGAGGGAAGTGGTACAACCTGAGGGACTGGGAAGTAGAGAATGGGGTACACTTCCTTAGGTTTTTTAGACTGAGGGTAAAGAGAGATTTCCAGTTGGAATTGTTGCACATAAATTGTAAAAACATTATGTATTGTTTCAAACTAGAGTGCCTATGTATATATGGTTTTAGGTTGGAGTGCATATGTATATATGTTTGGGTTGGAATGTCTATATGATATTAGGTCAAAGAGCCTACATGTTGATTAAATTC
>JZKD02S1673266.1:0-18982 GCA_000966675.3 Picea glauca
ATCCAAGCTTTAACAATCATGTGGAAAATAGTGCATTCTAGGTACTCAAGAATTATGGTGTGTTATTTTGCATGTTGAATTAGAATGTATTTTTTTTCTATAAGGATTTCTATAGAGACTTTTTTTTTACACATGCAAGTATTTAAAACTTCTATCTCCTTAGTAAAAACCACAGGTTTTCCTCCTATCATGGGTGATGTTTCATGTATTATTTTAAATATTTATAAGTTAATATGAGTATCATGCATTTTCAAATTATGTTTTGAATCAATCTCCATAACATTTAGTAACTCATCCAAAGGACTATAACCATCATCTTCCACTTCATCACCCCCCACCTCCCTGAGAAGGAATATCTTCTAGCAATGTGGCTTTCTTAATCATTAATAACTTTATGTAATTCAACTTCTTAGGATTTTTCTTTGTAACTCAAAGTGATGTATGATTGTTTACAACATTAATATTTAGAAAATAATTTATGATCAGCTAGATAAGGTTCTAAAGGCTCAATTTATTTCTTTAGGTTCCAATTCCCATATGGTAGAAAATAAGATTTTACAGGCTCAATTTATTTCTTTAGGTTCCAATTCCCATATGTCTACCATATGGATTGTTTAAACAACTTGGCTAGACTTTATACTTCTTTCTTCCTCCATAAAGGTAATAATATCATGCGTAGATGATAAAGAATTAAAGGATTCTTATTACCCAAGACAAGGAGATTATCCTCCCTAAATCCCACCATTTTAGTTCCAAAATTCTTATTGGTAGTCACTTTTGTGTTATGATTTTATCTTATCCAATCATATCCCCATATATTTCTATAAACTCATGTTCAATTCCACTTTGAGTTGTATCCCACTCTTTATGAGCAATATTCTAAACTTGAATATACATGGAAGTCAAATCCTCATCCATTGTTATGTCTTTAACCTCTACATTGATCCTCCATTTCTTCAAGTTACTTGTAAATTGAAAATGATAGTCCAACATAAATGGATTTGCATTTTGATAGAGGTATGATAATATTACTATTTCAATGAGCTTCAAGTCCACACAAAACATCTTATCCATGGTTTCCTTACCATATTTCTTTGGGTTTGTCTTAAGTCTAAATTCTATTCTTTATGAAGCAGTTAATACTAACCAAGGAAAGGAGACTCCAAACTCATCACCTGAATGATGCAAGGTCTCCAAAAAGGACCACTTATCAGTAAAATAACAAGAATTTGGAGATTGGAAGAAAGCCTAGAACACATTGAATACCTTCTACCTGACATTCCAGACCTCATTCCCTCCCTTGTCTACAAGACAACTAATAAACAAGCAAACATAATGGAAAACAAAGGAATCTCCGAAGTGTAGGAAAATTTTGACCAAGTTTGGAATCCTTCATAGTCAAACCTATTAACAGAAACTGCTCCACACTCATAGTCGAGGACTTAAGACCCATGTATGGGGTTCCAAGAATGCGATCGATAGCCATTCCAAATCCTAGGAAGAACGTGGCTAGATCTTGTGTGACCTAGCTGGTAACATCATATCATACTTAGGTGGAAACAATGTAGGACAAAAGGTTCAATGTTGAGGGAATGGGTTTAAATGCATCATTTATTACTATGCATGGCAAGTAATATCCACCTCTTCGAATGGTACATCAACTCAGTCATGACTTCATTTGATTTTCCCGACCATGATTCTAAAAGGTTGCAAGGTAGTATTCAAAATTGTATATAATGGAGATCGTGGGGCACTAAGGCTCCATATTACAATAAAAAGGAATGTCGACTCTCCTGTATGTGCTTTCTTTGTTCTTGGCCTCTACATGGCCTCCCTTCTATAACTAACATTCATCGCTCTATCATTTCACTCAGCTACCTTGTCTAAATCCATGCCGCCTAGTTGGGATTATTGGTAAGACTACCATCGTGGTTGTGGATCTCATCATGACCCCTCTAACTCAAGAACTTTAACCCCAGAACCTGTCAATAGAAGAGTGTAGTAGGACACTTGGGCCTCCACCAACAAGTTTTGGGAATTGACCCCTCCCCATATCAGAGCATAAATAGGGAATGCAGAGAATGAAATTCATTTGGAATGTGGAACTATCCATGACTAAGAAGTAGACACAAAGATGGGAAATTGGATTCCAGACACCGATAGCTCTAGATCACAAGAAACCAAGTATTGGTGAACAATTGACCTCTATTGACATGTTAAGATGATTTTTAGAAATATTTTGCAGGACCAAGATGAGGCTCGTGAGGAAGTGCTTCTACAGTTGGATGAATTCATGCTTCAACCTCAATACATTAGGGATAGAATTCCTCCTATGTCTCCTTATCACAAAGAAAAACCTCCTAGTAGCCTCCATCCTTCCACTAGTGGGAAATCCTTGAGGTCAGAAAACATCCCTCTGAATTAATTATCTACGTGATGAACATTTTGATAATTCTACACTTGTTTCCTTAGTAGTCCATATTATCACCATATAAGGACTTACAACAATCTAGAAAGGCTCAATAGTATATCTAGCATAGTCAAAATTCAAAATATTGAAAAAATTTATGGACCGATGACTCATACCATTGTTGTTGTTATGGTTTACCCAGTGTCAAGCCAACAAGAAAGTGTATTTTGTACAATTTTCCTCTTCTATGATTAATATAATTAAACTTGTTTGCTAGGAAAATAAATCTACCCAGAGTTTATACGTCATTGACTTACCATGATTAAGGTTGCATAATACCTCACAAATATTCAATATTCCTTGTTTTGACCTTGTTCTAATTACAAAAATATTCTATGTGTACTAGTTAGAGATCTAAAGTTAAGAAATATACCATTGAAGTATGTTACTCCACCTATTTATCCTAGTTATATGCTACTACCTAAAGTTTTTACCTTGTTCATAAATTTAATAAATTACAAGTGTCTACATAAATTTCACGAGGTAAAATATATTCTTAGTGTAATTATGGGGTGCATGGTAGATATACCTGTGAAAAATAAAAATTTCCTAAATCTTGATGAGAAAATAGAGCATATCTAATTGGTAACTACCCATAATTTTATTCTTTGGCACTTATAATTTGGAAATGATGCATGGCTATTGATAGGTCTTCGTGCTTATTATCTCCAAAAAATGGAAGAGGTTTTGTTCATTAACTATGAGATGCTCTCCTTTCTCTCAAAATGTTGACATATTCCTTTCAAGATAGTAATGGTGTTGTTGTTATCCTTCATCATTGATTTTTCTTTGTTCTTTATGTAAATAATAGTAATTCTTCTTCTTAAACAATGACAATCTAAACATTTTACCTAAACATAGTGATAACATCCTTCTTTGGGGTATTATAAGGCATGAAATTGTCATTGGGAAACTATGGACATAGTGATGATGGTCTCCTTTTCATAACTTAGCAGCTCTCATTTTCTTAGTATACTAACGATAACAAATTTTCTCCTTCCAAGAAATAGATTAGAACTTTAGCCTTGGTTTCTCAATCAATTCCTCTTTATCAAGCTCCCTCATTTTTCCATAGGCAATTTGTTTCCCTCGAGGATTCAAATATCTCTCTTCATTCCTATATAAATTTGGCTATGTGAGGCCTCACATGGCAAGGGTCTATTTCAAGGTTCTTCTTCATATTTTGGGTGATGTGTGATATGATGGAGGCTCTTTGATGGTGGTTATATTTCCTTTGAATATACATATGAAAATCACCTTCTAGTGAACACACACTTCACTCAAATAAAATGAAATCTCTTCAACAAGTCAAGACATACTTCCTTAAGTCCACACTAGTTTACAAACATGTGTTTCTCCTTAGCAAACCAAATGCAACTTCCTTTGTCTCATAATGTTTTAAATGAAAACCTTCTTTGGTGAATTTATTTCCTTCTAATATGATATGTGTTTATTTGAGATTATAGTCATCCTTGATAGTTGGATGTTGTTGTCCAAACAATGGGCTCATCCCTCTCATTCCATGTGTCTAAAATAAAAATTTCACCTACTCATTATGCCATCATCAACGTGTCATCATTGTTATCCATCTTGTAGTTGGCATTCATGCTTGGGGATTAGAATCTCTCTCCCCATGATTCTTGGTCATTGTACAAACTCATTGTGGCCTTGAACAATGGACAATGGGAATGATTTCCCATAGTAAAATTGTAGCCTTAAAGATATTCTAAATGATTCTAAATATCAATAATATTTGGGTGGTTCTAAAGATGATGTAAGAAAATATTTTTTGTTCAAAAACTAGAGATTAATATTTCCCTCCCCTGAACACTTTTATATTCATACCATATTCAATCGATCTCAAATTAAAATCTTGGAAAACTGAGTGAAGTATGTGCATCACCTACTCCTCCTCATATGTGTTCTTTGCAGTAAAGATGATGCATCTATTGGGAATGTATAAATAAGTTGATCTTTATCATGCAAGTCTCGTGAGTCCTACAACAACATATTTAATTATCCTAGCTAGGTCCTTGAGACTAGTCTATTATGATATGAAGGGAAATTTTAGAGTGTACCTCGAGGCCATTTCCACTTTGAAACATGTCAAAGGGAATTTTAGTGTCAGTTATTTCTATGGTTGTGAGTTTCAAGGGAATATATTCATTTGAAACTGTTGAAATTATAATCAGCAACAATACACATACAAAGCAAGGGACACTGAAAATTACACTAAGAAACCCAGGAAGGGTAAAATCTATATTACATCATAAAATTATTGTTTGTACATTATTTTGTACAAATGGTCTCTTTATATAACCATAGGTGACCATAACTACTAAGTCTTAATTGGGTAATTTGATCACATCATATCCATAACCATTTCTACAATATATCCTTAAATCTCTCAACTCAATCCATTAGTGATCCAGATTATTTTCGACATGAAATGAGAGATATAATAAAGAAATATACAGAGATATATCATATATCCAATAACATAACAGATATTTATCAGATATATAACAATAAACAAAAAGATATTGTAATACACAATTTCTATTAATGGCTGAAATGTACAAAACTGTAGAAATACAAAGTGAAAGACTCGCTAGAATGGTGACAACTTATCTCTAAGAAGAGATGTGACGGCTACTCACATTAAAAATAAGATGATTAAAATGAGGCTCTAAAGGACTTTTTAACATAAATAAAATCCAAAACCCTAACCTCGGAAGATGAAAAGCCAACAGTTGCGTGGGCCCCGTTTTGGGTAGTTTGGTGTATCAACTTCCCGTGGGGGTAGCTTTAGCATATGATCTCCGTTTCAGGTGCACGATAGCTCGTTGGAAAGGTATAGTCGAGGAGATTAATTTTTGGGGATCAATCAAAGCTATTGATTATCATTGAGGTGCTCGATCCCATAAAAACTTCATTTAGGCCCTTAAAATGGCCCCGGAAGTTTAGGAACCGAAAACTGCTAAAAATAGTAAATTTCCAAAAGACTGTTTTGAGCTAGTTGGACTAGGTGGGTGGCCACAAATGTACACCTATATCAATACTACCTCCTTAGGAATCAATGGTATCCATTGCATTGAGTTCCCGGGGGAGAGGGAAAAGTGTTTTTTGAATTTGTATCTTTATGAATTGTTTGCCTTGCTGGAGAAGTTGCACTACTTAGCTTGTTGAAGGTTGTCACAAACATGTGGTTGGAAGGGTTGGACCTTTTTAACTAGTATGGATACATGAGATGACTTTGTGAAGAATGAATCCTTACGCTTTACTTCAATTTTTTCGATCTGCTTCTGCTGGACAAAAGGTTCTTGGACTGAGGTTGTAGTGGTTACAGTGTTCTATTCACCTTTTGAACAAACTGTGAAGAAATAAATTTTGTAGTATGAGATACTACCTTGCGGAAATGTTTAGGTGGAATAGTAGTTGGAACTACCTCTGGTATCCTATAGAGATGACCCCCCAGAGTAACAATGACACTACGAGGTTGGGACTCTTAAATAACATGATGCTTCCACATATATGGCTGGTCCAAAAGAACATCACAGACATCCAATGGGGCAACATCACATAATACCTCATCCTTGAAGGGTTGGATGTTGTATGGAAATCGACATTGTTGGCTGACATGAATATCTTTTCCTTGGAGAAGCCACTTGTTGTTGTATGGTTTCGGGTGTGGTGTTGTCGACAATCCCAACTGTTTGATGACCTTTGCTGAGATGAGTTTCTTTTGGCTTCTACTATCAACAATAAAATGCAACAGTGTCCCCTTCACCCACATCTGTGAATGAAAAAGGTGCTCCCCCTCTTTAGGATCTGTTGGTTCTTCTAGTTGAATTGTTGCGGTCGCGACAATAGTAGTGGGCTCTGCATCGATGATCTGTCTTTTCCCATTATTTTCTGAATCAGATTTTGAATCAGAGTTCGGATCCTTTTGTTTGATCTTGGCCACAAATGACTGTTTTAAGAGACATTCATCAATGTTTTTCTAGGGGATTTTGTGGAAATCACACCACTTTCTAGTATCCTTCTTCGTCTTTCCATTACCCTTCCATTCCCGTGGCTTGGATTAGTTTGCAGGAGGTTGTTTGTTAGTGTTGTAGGAAAATCCCCCTCCAGACAGGTGAATATCCTCTTGGATTCTAGACCCCTATACCAAGACAGAAAACATGCTAACATTGGACACTAACATTCCTCTGAGTCTAACTAACTAATCAGAAAGAGAAGTAGAAGGAAGAAAATGTGATGCACCTTATTCTGATGTTTGTCCTCGCCGCTCCAACTTGACCTTGATCTCTGAGATCCTTGGCATTGTTTGACACCTGCAATACAATGGATAGTGATACAAAGAAATTCTACTCTACTCTATAATATTAGTCAAATCAAATCCATCTATAAGACAAACATATGTAAAGAGACACAGGTTAGAAGGAAATAGGCCAAGCAATATATTAATATGAGAAATCAAGAAGATTACTTACAAACTGTAGATGCAGTTGCAATAGCCTCCCCAATTCATCCTCGTCCAGCCCTTGCACAAAGCTCTCAAAATCATAGGTTTGATATCCTAAATCTTTCTCCCAAGACCATAGGTTTGATACCTCTAATATCCACATTCCTCTTTCTTATCCATGGAAAGCCCTCATTATATAGGATTTGGAAGCTTAACCACCATGGAGAGGATCACTCATTAGATACACTAAAAAGGGATCTGAAAAATATTAAGGGAGAAAATATTTCTTAAGGATTTTAGGGAGGAAATATCTCTCAAGGATTTTAAGGAGGAAATATTTCAACCATCCATGAGATCCTCCACCTTCCATAAAAAATAGGAAACCAAATGTGAGGTGGATTCTCACACTTAATTAATTTATTTTTCATGAATGTTAATAATAATTCATGTTCACTTGGTATTTTGGCCTTCATGTAATATATCCCTCCTCCACATTAACTAGGGATTGTGACATACATTATTCCATGGTTTGAAGGTGTATGTGACACTTATTTGACACTTACGTCACTTAGGGAGAGGTACCTAGGTGTGAAAATTTCATGTGTAATAGAATGCCCCCTAACGTGTGAGGTCAGAAGAGAGAGTGATGGTTGAAACACTTTACAAATATTTAATGCAAGGGTGTGGAGTTGGAGAACCTGGAAGAAGCTGCAAACAACCATCAAACAGTATTAAAAAAATGTTCCATTTCTGAGGTAGGCATACCTATGCTTGGAATATAAGATGACTCAAAGCACGACCGCTGACCAATACACTGCGGATCCATGAAAAAATATTGACTAAGGATATGGCCACCAAAGATACAATGTGGATCCATACCTCCATGACATGAACTGATCATAGCCATGACAAATACACAGTGGAGCTATGAGATGATAAAACATAGCCACAGTCCAGTACAATGTGGATCTATGTGATAGTCTATACATCAGCATGCTCAAATGATCTCCTTCGCAGCCTGGGAAAAGCAGTTTAACAGGGTGAATGCTCAACTCGGGGTCTTCGTCCCAGTCCTGATGTTGTATGAATATAGCCATGTGAATAGATGTTTTGATGTCGAACATGGTAGAAACCACTTGATTATCATTCATTGAGGTAAACTGTTAACAAGTGGGACAGAAATCACCAATGATGTCAATGACTCCCAAGGTACCCTAGTACATTCCAGCAAATGTGAAGAAATGAGCTGAAGTCGAACATTCGTGGAATCATTCGATCAGAGGTCAATGATGAAAACCTATTGTCTAAGGAGAGGAGGCCTACCATTGAGGCATGCAAAGCCCAAGGTACTAAATGGTTTCTAAGTCTAATTCCCGGATGATGTGTCGAAGTCAATAGGAAAAGACTCATCGAAGGAGGGCCTTGATGTATCCCCCATCATCGACGTGAAACTGACATAGGAAAGTGATGTAATATGGTGAAACAAATGAGTATGGACTGACACAGGAAATGGAAACTGGTAATACTGCAGATGGATGGTTTGAAGTGAAACTTCCCTTGAACATAATGAGGCATGACAACTGACTTGGCAACATTGACTCAATGACTACCAAAATGTAATGTGATGACAATAAGAGAATTCTTCGATTGGAAGAAAAAATATGACGACACATGGAATTGGTATGACTCAAAGACAAGAAGATTACCCAATTGTAAGACGAGACGCAAAGAGGTGCCATGTTCAAGGGTGACAAAAGATTCCATAAAGAATTCTAAAAAAACTTGACCCACTTCCTTCAATTTTTCCCCCACCCAGATAGATGAGTACCTCGTTTTAATTTAACGAGCTCTAGGAGGGTAACACATGCTCGATATAACTCACCTTTGGTAAGTTCCTCTTCCTTTTTTTAATGAACTGGAAGAAAGGATCGTTCCCATATGGGTCCTTCAATGTGTAGTTTAGCGAGCCTAGAGAAGGAAAACTCGGTGGTTTTTTATGTTTAGAGAGTCTGAAAAGAAATTAAAGGTGACTCCAAGGTTGTCCTTTTTCATAATTTTACTCTCGTGAGGCCGGAAATAGATAAACTACCACTCGGGAGTGTAATGTCCCATTTTTCCTAGGCAGTCGGGATACCGTGATGGTTTATACAGTTTCTCGTAAACCATTAGACGGATGAGCTAGGGAAACAATATTGGTAAAGTCACTTTCGAATTATAAAGTGGAAACTTAGGGAAAGTGAGTTATTATTATTAAACCCCTCTTTGAGGGTATTTCTCTCCAATTAATAATTAAATGAATATTTTAATGGAGAAAAGGACAAGTGAAGGAATAAAAGGACGATTGAAGGGGAAAAGGAATTATCGACTATTCATTTTTGAAAATTGGATTTGGGAGAAGATCTCGGTGAGAAAACGAGGGTTTCAGCTGGAAACCCTTTTGACACCTCAGATTCGGAAGTGAAACTATCTTCCCTAGCCATGGAATCTTGGATTCGGTAGTGAAATTATCTCCTCTAGCCGGGAGAATTGGAGAATCCATTCAGGGTTCTCATTTGCAGGTAATTGGCATCGTGATTTGAAGCCCTTCATTGAAGAAGGCATTTTGGTTTGTAGATTGAGGAAGAAAGGGCATTTCTTCTGTGGCATGAGCTGAGGGAGGATCATCTTCTTTCTACTGGGTGCACCCTTCTGTTGTGGCTGTGTGTTTCCATTGTAGCAGAGTTATTTACCTCCCAAATCATGGTTCTTGTTGGCTGGAGCGTGGACCTTCTAGTGTGTTCCCTGTGGGTCGATTTTCCCTTGGTGCTACGTGTTCTTGTTGGCTGTAGCTGCATTTCCTTTGGTTTTATAGTTTGGTGGTCAAATTCGTTGAGGTCGAGCTCCTTCCTAGTGGCTATGTTATTGATGGCAGAGGGTGTAATCCAGAAGTTGTGAAGGTTATTTACAAAGGCTGAACTTACACCTATTCGTGACTGAGTTTTGTAGGAGATATTGCAGTAGAGGGGGCGCAGGACAGAGGCAAAGGATACTCGTTGTGGCTACCAGTTGGGTCGATCCTTGAAAGGGACTCTACCAGGATATTTGTGGGTCATTTCTTCCTCGTCCAGGGTCAATCCTAGTCCTGTAGCGGCCAAGGTAAAGCGTGGAGACTCCTATAATTGTGTTGAATCATTGTTGGCTGTGTGGGGGTTGTTTGAGGCCGAGTGGGACATTGCTGGGCAAAATTCTGAGGAGCAGAACAACCAATAGTCTTGTTGGGCGTTGGTAACATCTAGTTCATTGAAGAGTAACCCTGCAAGCTAGATTAAGGATCAAATCACAATCGCTGTCACCTACAAGAGGTTTATACAGTGACAGAACAACCATAATCTGCTGCCAAGTTCCTTAATTGTATTTGTTTACTTTATTGTTCACAAATGTTTTCCCCTTGTAATTGCTAAGTGTGCCAATTTTATGGTTATAGGTGATGTCTATACTCATGAATAAAGAATAGCCATTGTGTAGTGAATTTGCTCATCTAAATATGAATGTCTTCTATTATTATTTTATAAATTTTGTACAACGTTGAAACACTATACTTGACATTTCATTGGGGAGGTATAAGGTGTGAGAAACCCCAATAATCAGCAAACCAGAAACAGTTTGTTGTTCCCTTAAATTTCATCTACAACAGTTAATCCAGAAGTACGCAAACTATTTGACGAAAGTCCAACATCAGAATTTGAAGGTTTTTCATCACTCTTACAACATAGAATATTTCAGTGGTATCAGAGCATGATCTTGGCCAGCTGTGGGCAACATTGATGACTGAGGAAGGGCTACAGAACATCACTTATAGGCGCAAGAGGTATAGAATCATAGAGGGCAGAGAAGAAGACATGGAGGGTGTTCCAGAAAATAATGCAAATCTACCAGAGGACAGAGAGGATGGTTTGTTCAGAGGGCTTATGAAAGCCTTACAGGATATAGCAGAGGGTCAGAGAGAGACCTGAGAGTTCATGGGAAAAATCACAAGTTATGCTCTAGGGAGAAAGCACGGTGAAGAAAGGGGGGAGAGCAGCAAGAGAGTGCAGATGGAAGAAGGGGGAAACGCACACAGACCTCATGTTGAGGTGATCACTTCCAGGACCAGCCCTCAGAACTGCCCTCAGGACTACAACGAGATTCCTAGATCTACCATGCCTAAGTTCTTAGGACCACAGGAGACAGGTACAGGAGGGCAGGTAGGATAGGACGAGCCATTAGCAGCATATTTTCAGGAGTATAAGGCCATGGATCCGGATTTGAGAGAAGCTATGACTTTTGCCGAGTTTTGTAGCTTCAAGGGGAGAAAAAGGCCGAGGTTCTTCAATAGGGGTCCCACGCAGAGCTATGAGTTACAACGCACAGTGGGCAAGCTCACTCTACCATACTTCGATGGGACGTCGAAGTGCACTACACGAGCTTGGGTGCAGAAGCTCGACACTTACTTCCAGCTGAACCCCATGGCAGAGACCAATGCCATTAAGTTGGCGACATTTCACTTGGAGGATGAGGCACAGGACTAGTGGTATCATGGGATGACCACTTTGGGTCATGCCCATATTGTCACCTATGCTGAGTTCACAAGTAGACTGGTGCACCGATTTGACAGACGAGATCCTGAGATGTTTTTTAGAGACTTAGCACAGTTGAAACAGACTGGGTCGGCAGATGCATATATATCAGATTTCCATAGGATATCAGTGATGGTCACCAATATCTCCGAGGCCTGTTTGGTGATGTTGTTCACAGAGGGGCTAACCAAGCCACTCCGAGGATGGGTGAAGGCTTACAAGCCTACTTCACTACAGGATGCATTTAGCAGGGCTAGAGACTTACACGAGTCCGTACCTAAGCCCAATTTCACCCCTAGACTGAACTTCCCCATGAAGTTCAATGATAGGACACCACCTTAGAGGGATGGCACAGGACAGCAGTAGAGAGACTGGGCAGGACAGCCACAGAGGGATTGGACAGGAAGGAACATGATGGATGATGCTACCAGACAGGATCTGAGGAGGAGGAAGCTGTGTTTCAGTTGCCAGGAACCATGGGTACCAGGTCACAGGTGTGTAGGCAAGGCCAAGGCACACTACATAGAGGTGTTTTCTGATAGCGGGGATGATGAGGAAGTAGAGGAACATGGACAAAAGGAGGATTCGCTGAAAGCGGAGGCAGAGTAGGCATTGATGAAGACACGAGGGGTTATAGCATCACTCTCTGGCATACCCAGATTTCACACCTTCAGGATGAGGGGAGGAGTGCAGGGACATCGAGTGACAGTTTTGGTCGATGGTGGGGCATCCCACAACTTTATAGACTCTTCGTTAGTGGAACGGAAGAGCATTGTCGTTGAGTCTTTTGGGAGTTTCTCAGTGGTCATACTAGGGGAGAACACACTAGACTGCACCAGGTACGTTCCACAGATGACATTGAACCTGGGAAACTACATGCTTACCGATGAATTCTACGTGGTAAAGATACCTGACACCAATGTGGTGCTAGGAGTTCAGTGGCTATACTCCCTAGGGAGGTACTCCACTAACTATCAGACTATGGAGATGGAGTTCTAGGATCAGGACGACAAGAGAGTGGTTCTGTGGGGCATGAATACGTATCCTCCTAAGGTTGTAACTGCGAAGAAGATGAAGGTAGTGATGAGACAGGATGACATTGCACGGGTTGCGGAGTTTCATATTTCAGTACAGAGGACCAAGGGTGGGGAGCCCAATTGTCCGAGAGAGATACAGGACTTGTTTCAGGGGCATGATGTCTTTGGTAATGTACCTTCAGGTAGGCCTCCAGACCAAGAATTCGAGCACATCAGTGAGTTCGAGGAGGGTACTCGAGCAATGATTACCACTTCATATAGGCACCCCAGGGCCTATAGAGACAAGTTAGAGAAGCATCTCCAGGAGTGCAGAGTTTTCCAGAGGGATGAGGTGGAGCACACGCAGTCAGCCGGATCATTACAACCTTTACCCATTCATGATCAGGAGTGGGAAAGCATCTCCATGGCTTCCATCACCAGGTTACTAAAGATGCAAGGGAAGGATTGCATCTATGTCCAAGCAGACCGACTCACCAAGTTTTCTCACTTCTCCACCATTCCTTTAGACTACTCAGCAGCGCAGGTGATCGAGTTATCTTTTAGGGAGATGTTCCATTTACATGGGTGGCCTAAAGCCATCATCATTAGCAGGGACGACAGATTCACGAGGAGTTTCTAGCAGGTGTTTTCTAGGTTGGTATGTACCAAGCTGACCTCGAGTACTAGTTTCCACCCACCGATCGGGGGACAGATTGAGTTTGGGAACACTTGGGTGGAAGGGTATTTGCGGGACTTCATTGCAGGACAACAGAGTGCTTGGGTGATATGGTTACATCTCAGGGAGTACTTGGTAAAATGGCAGGGTCTATCTGTGGAGGATGCTACTTGCGAAAATGAACAGGTGTTGCAGTTTTACGGGTTTGAAGTTGCTTGAGGACAAGCAAATTTAGGTAGGGAGGACTGTAATGTCTCATTTTTCCTAGGCAGTCGGGATACCATGATGGTTTATACAGTTTCCCGTAAACCATTAGATGGATGAGATAGGGAAACAATACTGGTAAAGTCACTTTCGAATTATAAAGTGGAAACTTAGGGAAAGTGAGTTATAATTATTAAACCCCTCTTTGAGGGTATTTCTCTCCAATTAATAATGAAATGAATATTTTAACGGAGAAAAGGACAAGTGAAGGAATAAAAGGACGATTGAAGGGGAAAAGGAATTATCGACTATTCATTTTTGAAAATTGGATTTGGGAGAAGATCTCGGTGAGAAAACGAGGGTTTTGGCTGGAAACCCTTTCGACACCTCGGATTCGACAGTGAAACTATCTTCCCTAGCCGTGGAATCTTGGATTCGACAGTGAAATTCTCTGCTCTAGCCGGGAGAATTGGAGAATCCATTCAGGGTTCTCATTTGTAGGTAATTGTCATCGTGATTTGAAGCCCTTCATTGAAGAAGGCATTTTGGTTTGCAGATTGAGGAAGAAAGGGCATTTCTTCTATGGCACGAGCTGAGGGAGGATCATCTTCTTTTTACTGGGCGCACCATTCTGTTGTGGCTGTGTGTTTCCATTGTAGCAGAGTTATTTACCTCCCAAATCGTGGTTCTTGTCGGCTGGAGCGTGGACCTTCTATTGTGTTCCCTGTGGGTCGATTTTCCCTTGGTGCTACATGTTCTTGTTGGCTGTAGCTGCATTTCCTTTGGTTTTGCAGTTTGGTGGTCAAATTCGTTGAGGTCGAGCTCCTTCCTAGTGGCTATTTTATTGTTGGTAGAGGGCGTAATCCAAAAGCTGTGAAGGTTATCTACGAAGGTTGAACTTACACCTATTCGTGACTAAGTTTCGTAGGAGATATTGTAGTAGAGGGGGTGTAGAACAGAGGCAAAGGATACTCGCTGTGGCTACCAGTTGGGTCGATCCTTGAAAGGGACTCCACCAGGATATTTGTGGGTCATTTCTTCCTCGTCCAGGGTCAATCCTAGTCCTGTAGCGACCAAGGTAAAGCGTGGAAACTCCTATAATTGTGTTGAATAATTGTTGGTTGCGTGGGGGTTGTTTGAGGCTGAGTGATACATTGCTGGGTGAAATTCTGAGGAGTAGAACAACTTATAGTCTTGTTGGGCGTTGGTAACATCTACTTCATTGAAGAGTAACCCTGCAAGCTAGATCAAGGATCAAATCAAAATCGTTGTCACCTACAGGAGGTTTATACAGTGACAGAACAACCATAATCTGCTGCCAGGTTCCTTAATTGTATTTTTTTACTTTGCTGTTCACAAATGTTTGCCCCTTGTAATTGCTAAGTGTGCCAATTTTATGGTTATAGGTGATGTCTATACTCATGAATAAAGAATAGCAATTGTTTAGTGAATTTGCTCATCTAAATATGAATGTCTTCTATTATTATTTTATGGGTTTTGTACAATGTTGAAACACTATACTTGACACTTCACTGGGGAGGTATAAGGTGTGAGAAACCCCAACAATCAGCAAACCAAACAGAGAAATAGTTTGTTGTTCCCTTAAATTTCATCTACAACAGTTAATCCAGAAGTACGCAAACTGTTTGACGAAAGTCCAACATCAGAATTTTCACTCTTACAACATAGAATATTTCAAGGAGACACCCTTTCAAAACCTTTTAAATGAGTGTGAAAGGAAGAAAGATCACTCAACAATATTTTCATGTTTAGAGAGTCTGAAAAGAGATTAAAGGAGACTCCGGGGGGTTCATTTTTTGTATAGCCTTTACGAGTCCGAAAAAGTGATAAAAGTATACTTGGTCACATTCTCACGTATTTACAAGCACGAGAAAGAAAAAATACTAAGCTCGGTAACTTATTCTCATGTATTTACGAGCATGAGAAAGAACAAAGACTAAGATCGTTCAAGAAAAAGACTACCGCATTACGATGGGAATGACCTTCGAACGAGGATCACTCCTAGAAACGTGTCTCTCTGGAGGTAGTTTGCCCCCAACTTCTTTGGCAAAAGTGGGCGTTTTTGCTTCAACATGATGTCCAAAGGCTAGAGATCTGGCCCCCAAGTGTCGTTTCCTCCAAAAACTCTTCTTCTTGCATCATTTAGGTTTTTGGTGACTGATGGAAACATTTTCACTATGTAGAGGAAAAGAAGGTTCAAGTCCTTGATCTAGATTGAGAATCGATTATAACAGAGGGGGGTCTGTTTCATTTTTTAATGATCTTGATAGAGATAATGAACTATTCTCGTTGAAACTAGGCACTACCAATGGAAGAGAGGAATCGGAGGATTGTTGTGCCTGAGTTGAAATCATGTTTAAGGTGGAAAACTCCCCAGTGGAGTCACCAATTTCTGTTGTAGGAAAATCCCCATGCAGACAGGTGAATATCCTCTTGGATTCTAGACACCTATACCAAGACAAAAAACATGCTAACATTGGACACTAGCATTTTTTTCTGAAGAACACACAACCCACACTAAGAGGGGGGTGGTGAATTATTGTGTGAACTATTCTAACTTTTTCTTCTTTCAAGTTACTAGTTAAAACATAATTGAACAAAATAATAACAATCAAATCATAATCACAATCGACACACAGACAACAAATGTTTGTATAATATTTTCTATAATTGATATGAACATAGTAATATGAATATATATGAAAGAGAATTTTCTTTAGCACCAACTATTGTTTCAGCACCAACTAAAGTAAGGAGCACCAACCCCTCAGAGAGCACCAACTCTCAGCCAAGACCCAACTTGGTGCAAGACCCATCTTGTTGCAAGACCCATCTCGCTGCAAGACCCGACTTGTTAATAGAACCCATTCTATCCAACTAGAGTTTATTCAACTCTAGTAGTAGTGATCCATTATAGAATCAATTCGATCTTATGATCATAGGTATATCATAAGACACTCATCACCGCATTTCATCTTCTCTCTATAATTCACATTTTCTTTCCTCTGATATCTTCTTGGAATCTGCTTCATCTTTTGATCTTTTGTTCTAAAGTGCAGAGACACTTTGTTCTCCCACTCTTTCATGTTTATATATTCTTCAAAAGAGCGTGAGTGTGAAACACTGTGTCCCTTCGTTTGGACCAACGCACCTCTTTAATTAAACTTAACAATAATCTCTATAATTATTTTCACTGTGATGACTTTTCGTAAATTCATCACTTAAGGATCAATTTCATCCATTAAATTTGTTCCTGAATCTATTATGTTCACAGAGACCAGATTTTGTGTAGGTGCTTCCTTCAAACCATCACATATGAACGTGCGTTACAGAACCATGGGCTTTACCAACTATAGTGACATATTATAATTTCCTTTTAAAACTTTTATAGCAAATGACCATCGGCGATGACCTCACGTTAGGTGAGATGAGCACTTGAGCGTTTATCAATCCAACGATTGTGATTCGATCTTCTGATGAGATGGATGGCTGATGGAATTTTGACACTTTGACCTTCAGGTCTTCGTGACTTCCAACATTTCAAAACTCCCGATTACGATATCATCGAAACAATCAGATGATTCATGTTTATTTTGCGGAGACAGATCAATGGTCAACTTTAAACATTACACATCCTTTCACTGCTAAATCCGATGACTATGAATTAATTATGCATTGAGATGGATGGCTACCATTTACTCCGGGTCTTCGGACTTTGGAGATTTCGGATCTCAACACCTTCTTTCCTCAGAACGTCAATCTCTTGGAGCTGTCAATTTACTGATGTGTGTCCCTTTAGGATCAATGGTTGAGATCTTCTTCGGGTCTCCAGAATTTGGATATTTCAAATCTCAACTCATTCTATCCTCCGTACATCAATATTCCAGAGTTGACAATCCGCTAACACATGTCCCTTTCTCGATCAATCGTTGAGATCCTTTCGCATCTCCGAGCTTTATATTTCTCAAGCCTCAAACTCACTGTAGTATAATCAATGGATGAGAACACTCATGAAGTGATCTTTCAGATCATATGACTTATGTCTGCTTCGGGAATTCGGCATTGAGGACTTTTAATTCTCAAACTCTCGTTTGCTCCCGGATCATTTCACCTAGAGTCCATGATCCGTTGACACGTACCCTCCTATTGTGTAAGTCATCAATGGTGGACATCGCTTGTTGTTGGCTAATGCATCCAGTTACACTATCCTTCCATTGTAGTAGATCGACGATCAAGAATGCTCCCAAAGTGATCTTTCAGATCGGACATCTCGTGTCCACTTTGGGTCTCTGGCATTCGGGACTTCGAGACTTTGGGAAACTGCTGATGGTAAAACTCCCAAAGAAAAAATCCCAGAGTGACATAACTACTTACATCACTTGATGATGTGTCATGAGCGAAGTAGCTGCCACATGTCACTCGGATTTGTGATTTTCACGTACCTGAAATGCCAAATCAACTTGACACTTGTCAGTGTCTCATTTCACCATGTGTCATTGCTGATGTAGTCTTGCTGACATGGTCTTCCACGCATCCTTGATGACAAGGTTCCTTGACGCGGATCTCCCACACGTCCTTGCTAATGAGGTTCACTGACGCGGATCTCCCACACGTCCTTGATCACATGGTCTACTGACCAACAATCCTGATCCAACGATCCTCATTTGTCCTCCAAATCCAACAATCCTTATTCACTTTGGAGTTCAGTGCTTCGAGTATTTCAAATCTCAAGTTGACGGGGTGTAAGTTCCTCACTTCTTTATACCCAAAGTAAAATCTGTTCATTGATCAAGTTATTTAGATCAATGGTTCAGTCTATTTTGCAATGCAGCTCTTGTAGCTTTATCATGTCCTTCAACTTTAACATGATCCGACGATTGTGGATATTCTCGAGGCAGATCAATGATCGACGATGATTGTGAGACTACAACTGATCCGGATTTTATGAGCAGAACAAAATGAATACAGATTATTAACAGGTGCTTAACACAAAAATAACAGAAATACAGTAAAACTGGTTTTCTATTAAATAAGCTGAAATTGTAAAATGCAGCGGAAACAAGCTTGCTAGAATGGTGGCGGCTTATCTCTGAGAAGAGATGTGACGACAACGCACATTTGCAAGAAGATCATTACAATGAGGCTCTGAAGGCCTTTTTACAATAAACAGGAATGCCAAAAGTCCTAGACATCCAAAACCCTAACCCTAGGAGATGAAGCGCCAAGAGTCATGTGGGCCCCGTTTGGGTAAGTTGGTACATCAACTTCCCAGGGTCGTAACTTTTGCATACGATCTCCGTTTTAGGCATATAATACCTCATTAGAAAGATCTATCCGAGGACTACAAAATTTTGACAAAATTTCATGATGAAATTTTGCTCCCACAACATACCCCAAAGAGCGTCGTTTAGGGCCTCAAAAACGGCTCCAGAAGTTCAGGACCCGAAAAACTGCTAAAAATAGTAAATTGCCAAAAATGTCAGAAAACTGTTTTGAGCCAGTTGGAAAGGTGGGTGGCCACCGATATCCATC
>JZKD02S1673266.1:53576-69077 GCA_000966675.3 Picea glauca
ATTCCTTTTGTGTGGTTTTCAAAAACACCAAAGCATTCTTCTTGAGAGGAATTTGAAGACAAACTAACATTACATACCTCATGTGCATGCATGTACTTGGTAAGGGTTTCTTTTGTTTCAAGGAGTTGATTCTCCATCTCCTGCAACTTTTCAAGAAGTTGTTTTTTTTCCTCCTTCATGGCCACCAACTGCTCTTGAAGGACAATGCTCTCTTCCCTATCTTTCCACAACTCTTGTACCATATCGTTCATGGTTAGTAATGCATTAAACATCTCTTTGTCAAATAACTTAGATTTGGAAGATGTAGGAGAACTATCAATGCTTAAAGCTTCCTCCATATTTGCAAGATAACAAACTTCAACACAAAACTTGCATCAATACCAACAACTAAAAATCAAGCTATCATTGGAAAATACATGAGCAGAATAAACTATGCTCTGATACCATCTGATCTGAAAATAGAAGGCTGACTTGTTATGCTATGCAAGCACCCTCTACTTCAATAAAATAAACCTTAACAGGACCTTGCTTCATGTGTTAAAATATGCAAGAGGGTTTATGTGTTAAGTTTAGGCTTCTTCTTTGCAATGTGCATGTGTGAGGAATGTTCTTTTAAAAGGTTAATCATGTGTTATAAATCAATACACAACAATAAAAAGTGCAGCAAATAACACAACAAACTCACAACAATACCAAGATGATAAAGGAGTTCACCCCTCTCTGGGCTACGTCTCCTTGAGCCTCCTTCAATGGACTTGACTCTTTGGGATTAGTTTTTCAAATTCTCTTTACAAGATTCTTCTCAACTCCAATGGATTTATAGACTGTACCATTGGATTCAGAATACATAAAAACCCCAAAAATGACTGTTAAAACTCTGCAAATGGACAATGGCTCATCCAACAATGACCTCTTCTACATGTGACCTCCAAGCTTCCCTGAGCTTGAATGAGGTAAAAACACCTGTAAAATTCCTCCAATGGATCTGAAACCTATCCCAATGTGTTCACAACATAATAAACAGTCAAGAATGACTATTCAGTCTCAGAAAATGGTTATGTGCTCATCAGAGCAATGCCTCAAACAATGAGGGCTTTAAGGCTTTTGAAGCTTCCTCAAAATTCAAATGTGAAAAACCTGCATAAGGATTCTTCAAATGCCTATGAAAATATCACCAATGGACTCAAAATGTCCAAAAACCCCTAGCTGGGCTTTTACAGCACCTGATTTGATCAAAAACTCAAAGAGTTATGCCTTCTGCCATTTTTCCCCTTCAAGCTCTATTACTGGTTCACCATTCTGCACCTATGGGTGAACCTGGCTTCTGAGCGTTTTCGGTCACAAAACACAGCACCAACGCACGTCCCGCAAAACGCACCAATTTGTCGAACAGTTACCCGGAATAAAGCCCCCAAGGACAGAGATGTTGGGCGCATGGGGCCATGTGGCCACCTTCCCGCGCATAAAAAGGGCTACGTTGCAAGGTTAAATCCCATGTTGACAAGTGGTGGGTGTGTAGTTGAAAATCAGTTTAAACAAACTTTAAAATTCCCGCATAAATGTATAACCTATTGGTTAAAACTCACAGGAATACACCACCGCGCGCGCAAACCATAATGTATAACCCACGCAATTACAATGCATAACCGTTAGTTTAATATACCCGCGCGCATGTTATATAACATGTGTAACATTTATATATAATATAATGTTACAGTCCCCCCGCATGGATTTATATATGTAATGTGGTCACATGCAACGTATAAAACCAGGGTCGGGGCCAAGCCCTGGCCCGACCCCCCCGCCGGTTACAACCACATTCCAATTCAAATAAATATTAATGCGTTTGTGTTATAAGAACCATCGCATGGTCCAACGGTCGGGAAGATTTGTTAAAACTTAGTGCTGTGGGGAGAGGTCAGGGGTCGAACCTCGCGGCCTCCGAATACTTTTAACAAACCATACAAATACCCCACCTATAAATGGGTGCCACGTGGCAGCCCTTCATTGGGACACGTGGCGCTCTATTATTCGCCCAGCTAGAAGCCACGTGTCACCATAATACTTGTTGCCGCATCGACCAAAGAAAACGTGACACGTAACCTAACTGCCATTTTAGCTGTACGACCGCCACATCATCTGTACGGCCTATGCCACGTCAGCTGTACGGCTTGCCCAGTCAGCGCCCTTTTTTTACCTATTTGGCGATTCGAACAGATCGCGATAACTTTCTCTCCCGATGTCCGTTTGAGACGAAACGAGTTGCGTTGGGTTCTTGATGACGAGGGATACAAACCCATTTGATTTGAGGGGATTATGAGAACTTTTATTTTTGAGCTAAAATTTGCCCCCTGGTCCAGTTTCTGATCATTCACGTACCTGAAATGCCAAATCAACTTAACACTTGTCAGTGTCTGATTGCACCACATGTCATTGCTGACGTAGTCTTGCTGACATGGTCTTCCACACATCCTTATTGAAGAGGTTCGTTGACGTGGATCTCCCACACGTCCTTGCTGATGAGGTTTGCTGACATGGATCTCCCACATGTCCTTGCTAACGAGGTTCATTGGCATGGATCTCCCATACGTCCTTGCTAATATTTTCTACTGACCAACAGTCCTAATCCAAAGATCCTCATTTGTCCTCCAAATCCAACGATCTCTATTCACTTCAGATTTCAGTGCTCCAGGTATTTCAAATCTCAAGTTGACGGGGCGTAAGTTCCTCGCTTCTTTATACCCAAAGAAAATTTTGTCTGTTGATCATGTTCTTTATATCAACGGTTTAATCTATTCTGCAATGCATCTCTTGTAGATTTATCCTGTCCTTCCACTTTAACACGATTCGACGACTGTGGATATTCTCGAGGCAGATCAACGGTTGACGATGATTGTGGAACTGCAACTTGGGAGTGATTTAATTTTCCTTTCAATCTCTACAATCTATCCTTGTCGTAGATTTGGTGTTTGCACATTCGATGGTCACGACTTAATCTGACTTAAACTGGTTGTTAGTTGGATCAACTGCAGTCATAGATCTTTGAAGCTGTGTGATCTGATGATCGGGATGGATTGCGGGTTTGTAACTAGCAAGTGGTTTAATTATGCTTTCACTCCCCGCAATTCATTCCTATCATTGATGGTTTGTAGATCCAAAGGTCACGTTCTTCCAATGGTCTTCAAGCCCACAGTCACTCACATGACCGATGCACATTATACTAGATGATTAACGTGGTCAACCTCTTGATCGGATGACTATTGAGGCTTCTCAGTCTAATCGAACAGTTGTTGAGATTATGCTTTTCCTTTCGATTCTTTATCTCTACATTTGCTAACCCTCCTCATCTTTTATCATAGGAACATTGATGATCCTGTCATGATAAACAATAATCATGAATTTCTTCTGCTACCTGATATACTGTGAAATGCGCTCTTCCTTCTGAGCTTGCGCTATCGATCACTTCCCACTGTTTGACATCTTTTGCTAAATGATATACTTGTTGAAATCAATGAAAATCTCATCTTTGGTAATTCATCATTAACAATAGATCATCAAATAGACCGTTGACATCAATGACAATATATCCAACACTTTGAATCTAACTAACTAATCAGAAAGAGAAGGAGAAGGTAGAAAGTGTGATTCACCTTTTTCCGATGTTTGTCCTTGCTGCTCCAACTTGAGCTTGAACTCCAAGATCCTTAGCACTATTTGACACCTGCAATACAATGGATAGTGATACAAAGAACTCCTACTCTAATCTATAAGATTAGTCCAATCAAATCCATCTATAAGAAAAACATATGTAAAGATACATATGTTAGAAGGAAATAGGCCAAGCAATATATTAATATGAGAACTCAAGAAGATTACTTACAGACTGTAGATGTAGTTGGAGTAGCTAACCCAAGTCCTCCTCATCCAACCCTTGCACAAAGCTCTCAAAATCATAGGTTTGATATCCTAAATCTTTCTCCTAAGACCATAGGTTTTATACCTCTAATATCCACATTCCTCCTTCTTCTCCATGGAAATATCACATTATATAGGATTTGGAGTCTTAACCACCATGAATAGGATCACTCATTAGATCCACTAAAAATGGATCTGAAATATATTTAGGGATAAAATATTTCTTAATGATTTTCGGCAGAAAATATCTCTCAAGGATTTTAAGGAGGAAATATTTCAACCATCCATGAGATCCTCCACCTTCCCTAAAAAATAGGAAACCAAATGTGAGGTGGATTCTCACACTTAATTAATTTCTTTTTCATTAATATTAATAATAATTGGTGTGCACTTGGTATTTTGGCCTTCATGTAATATATCCCTCCTCCACATTGACTAGGGATTGTGACATAGGTTATTCCATGGTTTCAAGGTGTATGAGAAACTTATATGCCACTTATGACACTTAGGGAGAGGTACCTAGGTGTGAAAATTTCATGTGTAATAGTTAGGACCTTATTTATCATGCTTTGGTTGTTATGGATTTGCAGACCCGAATTCCTGTTTGTTCTGGTGCCTAAAGTTCTGCTCAATTTTGACAACATATTGATAGACATCTCACAATGATGAGATGTCCAAGAAATCTATTTTGATTTGGATGTACCTATGCAGAGCCTCGCAGTATTTTAGAACCAGATGTCACTCGGAGTCTTTGATAACCATATTGGTGCGCAAGGTATGAAAAGTATTTTTGAATTCTGACATTGTTTGGCCCCTCTCTTGCCACAATGTGGTCCATCTCATGTACTGGTCATCATAGTTACCAACAGGGTAATACTTCTCCTTGACCACATCCACAAAAAATACCAAGTGGCTTTGACCCCATATATTCCAGACTCCTAAGTGGAACTTTTCTCCCAGTAATTTTCCCACCAATGTTTGACATGCGAGAGAGCCTTAAGGAGTGCGAGGGTGATCTTTTCCCTACCAGAAAAATTGTGAACAGAGAAATAACCTTCTAGTAGATTTAACCATTTTTCTAGGGCATCTGCATCGATCTGACCTTCAAATACGAGAATATCAAAATTAACTTGTACCTTGAAAGGAGAGGTGCATCCAAAGTGTCGTATTGATGAACATGCACATGTTATTATCGATAGGCATTGAAGGATATGGGGAAAATTATCCATCATTTCGTCCCGCTATCGCATGAGAGCTTTCTCAAGCAACAGATTAATAGAATATTCTTCTCCACCATTTTTTTTTTCTTCCACCATAGAGGGTTTTTTGGGTGTACAAGAGCGATTTTCCTCAAGAGAGACAATCTCGAGACTCAACTTGCTATACTCGGACCTCGTCGAGGACATCCACTGAAAAATGATCAAGAGCATCCTATTTTGATACCACTGATCCAGATTATTTTCGGCATGAAATGAGAGCAAAGATATAATAAATAAATGTACAGAGATATATCATATATCCAATAATATAACAGATATTTATTAGAGATATAACCATAAACACAAACATAGAGTAATACACAATTTCTATTAATGAGCAAAATGTACAAAACTGTAGAAATATAGAGTGAAAGACTCGCTAGAATGGTGGAAAATTATGTCTGAGAAGAGATGTGATAGCTACTTGCATTCACAAGAATATTATTACAATTAGGCTCTAAAGTCCTTTCTAACATAAACAAAATCCAAAACCCTAACCCCAGAAGATGAAAATTCAACATTTTTGTGGATCCCGTTTTGGGTAGTTTTGTGTATCAATTTCCTGGGGGCATAACTTTGGCATACGATCTTCGTTTGGGGAAAACAATAGCTCATTAGAAAGGCATTGTCAAGGAGATTCATTTTCGGGGCTCAATCAGAGCCTACAATTAACATTGTGGTGATCGATCCCAAAAAAAACTTTATTTAGTCCCTCAAAATGGCCCCAGAAGTTTAGGAACCAAAAAACTACTAAAAATAGTGAATATGTCAAAAGATTGTTTTGAGCCATTTGGACTAGGTAGGTGGCCACCAATATCCACCTGGATCAATGATATCCTCATACCTAATATATTTTATTATCCTCATCTTTCATTCATACGTAGACATTAAGCTTGGTCTACTACATTATGTTTGTGCAATTGTATATTTTTGACACTATTCATAATTCACAAGGATGAATTATTCCTTCATACTCCCCCTTAATGAATACTTGTGATCTCTTGAACTGATCTTTGAATTGGTCCAATATTCAACATCTTATTATATGCTTTGTCTTCATCTTATGTCTTTTCTCTTCTTCATTCTACAACTTCAGTCTGCTTCTTGTACCTGCAAGTATACAAAAAATATTTGTTGAAGCCCATATAAAAAAGTTACCATCCACCATAATACATTGGTCACCAGCCACTATATCTGCCATTTATATAATAAACTCTTTCATGTACAAGGTTCATCAACCATTCTTCCATTGAAAATGCCATACATGTACCTATAACTCCCCCTGCATCATTATAAATAATCATCTTGGGTATACTTTGGCTTACCCATACATCATGGGTTTTGATGGATTACTCTCAACCATTACAACAAGTTATTTATTGCTTATCACGAACAACAAATTACATTAAGTGGTTTCTAGCTAACCACAAACCTGCAACATACAAATTATGGGGTTACACTTGTCTCTTCACGGCTTACATCAACATTGAAGCAAGTGCATACAACATGTCTCTTCATGGCTTACATCATCATTTACTTAGATACAACATACTTCTTTATACCAAAATAGGACCAATATCATCTTTGTTTCCATCAAGACAACATTATCAAAGAGGATCTTCAAAGTTCTTAGGGATCTCATTCTCTATGCATGTCAAATTATTTAACACATTCTGCTACTTATTTACCTTTCTTTTCTTCCTTTTTCATTCTTTATATTCTTTTGTTGTTGTAGTCTTCGGTCCTTTTGTTGCTTCAGTCTTCTTGCTACTTTAAACTTGTTGGTTGTGGAGACTAATTATCTTCATGATTCATAGGTTTGTTTCAACTGTGCTTGGACCTCATTCCCTGACAAGGGGTGTGGAAGAGCTTTGTCCCCCCACAAATGTTGCCAGGGGGTTCCATGGGGGGAAACGACAATTTGTGTATCCTCCCCCTGGTGGGGGGATTCAGAGGCAACACCCCCGAAGCAAAATTTTGGGAAAAATTGTCTTGTAAAATATTGTAATTTCATAGTCAATCTGGACTGTTCATTATATGGTCACAGATCTAACAATAGAAGTTATTTTATAGTTTTTTGACCTAGAAGGCAACCATATTTTATGAGAGAATAACACATATTTCATTAAATTTGGAAATATACAATGGATCTAGAATTTTAGAACTTTAGCTAGATTGAGTTTTTTCAAAATAAGGAATTAGAAAATCTCGTAATTCACTAGATTGAATGTATATATTCACCTTTTTTTTTTATAAAGATATCATTATAAACTCTCTTGTATCATTATAAGGGTATCATCAAAATTTATTTTCATTATTATTATTATTTATATTCAAAACAATGGATCTTGATTTAGTTACATCTTAACATGTGTGTTAAGTAAAAAAATGGATCTATATAGAAATGGTGGATATAGAATTTTGAACTAAATTAGTAGGATTGTCTGTTTTCAAAGTGAGGAATTAGAAAATTGTTTGGTTCACTACTTTGAATGTATATATTCACCATTTTTGTGATAAACTTGTGGTGATAAACTATATAAAATCAAATTTACATAAACTTGCATAAGCAAATCTTTAAGTCTTAGACTTGGATTCCTTACATTATTTATATCAATATTATTTATAACTTGTATTAAAAGCAAGTTGATTAAGGTTATTTAATGACATTAATACTGTGTCTCTTACTATTATTAATCAATTTAATTATAATTTAATAAACTAACTAGTGTTGAGTTAGTATACTAGTAGAAGGTTGGAAAAACTTTAGAGTGACCTATATAAAAACTATTTAATGACATAAGACCAATGTGTTTCTTACTATTATAACAATTTAATAATTTAATCAATGTAAGTGTATTAAATTACTAGTTAGTTTATTAAATTATTAAATTGTTATAATTTAATAATTTAATTATTTAATCAATGTGTTTGTTACTATAACAATTTTATTTATTGTCATAGTAATTAATATTGTCTGAGTACTATATTTTATTATAGGAAGTTGGGCCATTTTAAAGTCCACAAAAGAAAATATTTCATTATTAAGTCTAGGTTTACCCTTGTAATGATCAAAATAAATTATGAATCAAAATAACAACAACATTTATTTCTATTATTATTTATATTTTTGTATTAAAAGCTAAATAATTGATTGAGGTTTACTTCATCAATAACAGATTAATAACATATTAATATACAAGAATTTTTTTACCTATAATGTTATTTAATGACATTGATGTTAATATTGTATTCACTATGAGTACTACATTTTATTATAGCAATTTTGAGTCATTTTAAAGTCCACAAGAGAAAATATTTCATTATTAAGTATAGGTTTACCCTTGTAATGATCAAAATAAATTATGAATTAGAATAAAAAAAAAATTATTTATATTATTATTTATATTTTTGTATTAAACGCTAAGTAATTGATCGAGGTTAACTTCATCAAATAGATTAATATACCACAAATTTCTTAACGATGAAGTTATTTAATGACATTGATGTTAATATTGTGTTCAATGTTTATTATTAATCGTTTTAACAATCAAAATCAATTAAAAATTAGAATATAGACAAAGTAGTACAATTTGATTTTTTTCAAATACGAGAGGAAAAACGGAAAACCAAGTGAACTAGATATTGCAAGTGCTCAATGTTTATTCATAATGTGTTTCAACATATTATATTGAAAAGAACACATTAATATCCCTCCAAAACTTAGATTCCTTACATAATTTATGTTATCATTAATATTTATATTTATGTATTAAAGCGAAATTGACTCATGAATAATAGTTTGCTTAAGAAATTTCTTACCTATAAATTTGTTTAATGACATAGTAATTGTGTTTGTTATTATTATTAACCATTTTGATCATTGACACTAAGTAACTATTTTATCTATGTTGAGTATAATGTTCACACCACTTTAGAGTTTGCAAGTTCTTTAACTAACAAAATCAAATTATTATGAATTAGAATGCAATAAAGTAGTACAATTTGATTTATATCAAATATAATAAAGAATATTAGTAAAAACTCACTTTAGACTATATTTTAAGACTTGTCTAGTATTTATTCATGAAATGTTTAAACGTTTTATATTGAAAATAATATCAATTAGCTACTTCAATATAGTTTTAATATACCAAGTCTAGAAAATGTTTTTAAGTGCATTATTGAATTCGATTATGCAAGGTTGATATAGTGAGAAGTTATATTGATCTAAACAAAGCATTGAAAAGTTAAATATTGAATGGTGTCATGTAATTTGCATAAAACATCGTCACATGAATACATTGAAGTTGAACCAAAATTTAGATATATGTATTAAATAATATAAAACTCCTCAAAAAATAACATGAAGAGAATATTTACTCTACAACAAATATTGAAAAGTGTATCTTCATGTTTATTAGTAAATCTTTCAAAGGACAAAATTACATTCATGAATCATCTCCACATGATCTCATGGTATTCACCCAAGTAGATCAAGTGCAACTTCTACACATTTATTTGTCTTGGTCTTCTTGCAATGTTTTTTCTTTGGCATCCATGCCCAAACTATGGTATTAATTGGTATAGATCCAAGTTTTGTGTCATTAGGATTTGGTACCCAATATTGTTCTAATATTTTTCCCTTGTATTTCCATGAACTAGGCTTCCACCAATCAAACTTTACATAAAGAGTCTCACTTTGATCGTCTTGGAAGATATTTGAGGTCGTTTTTGCCATCCAAATCATCTCCCCTTCATCCTCATTTCTTGATATAACTAGCAACATCTTTCCTTTCTCAACATCATAGGATTGAATGTTGTCTTTGGCTTGTTTCACTTGGGTCCAACATCCACTAGTCCATCTATCACATTATCAAAATCCCCATCCATAATAATTGAGATTACATGGAGTCCATTACGGTTAGCATTGACAATTTTTCTTGTCTTAGGCTAGAAATACTTAGAAGATGAATCACTTCCTTCCACTAGTGTATGATCATTGTAGATTTCATATAATGTATCAAGAACTCTTTCCCAATACTCTACTTTATTTTTAATTCCTCTGTAACAATTGGTGAATCATCATTATATATAGTGTCTTTCCACATTTTTATGTATGATGTTATTCCTTCATTTAGTTCTTTTAAATAAACATCATTCTCTTTGGGACTTAAGAAATATGGCTTCCATGTGAGCAATTTAGGTCAACCTTCCTCATTTGTATTCCACAACTCAACTGGTTCTAGCCACTCAGTATCTCTGATGAATTATTTGTACCTTAGTACTGGAACATCATTGAGCACAATAAATTGGAACTATTGGAAGTTAAGATGTTCGAGTAGTGGATTTTTTCCCTCCTTGATGTATCCATTAAAGAATTTTTTTAAGTCATACACCTTGTCAATCAGTGTAGGTCGAAGCAATCATTTTTCTTAAATCATGTGATATGTATCCATCATTTTAGGTAAAGAATATATGTCTTTATTTTTCAAGTTGGAAGACATTCTTCTGTAGGCTCCATCTATGTATTCATGAGTGTGTCCCACAAGAAAGAACCCAAAATCAATAGTAATGAAGACACCAAGTGCAATTAAAAGTGATAGAGACATGAAAATATAATGATTCTTATTATCACTTGTTGCATTGTCCAGTTGTAACAACAAATGTGGAGGAAGAGGTTTAAAATCAACACTCTAATTTTTTGAGATAGAAAATCATCCTTGTACACTCTACATTTTGAGTAAATACAATTGTCCATGCATTTGAGAGTGGTTTTCTATAACTTCCACTCTCATAAAGAAAATCACCATACATATCAAGGTGTGGGTCTTCAAGGTACCTCAAGCACTTTGCAAGGGATGTAATGGTAAATTGTAATCACATATGTACAAATGGAGGGGAGAAATGACCAAAACCTCCTATCTTGTTCCCATGTGTTAGCATACATGTCAATGACAAACCCAAGTTTCTTCCTGCAATAAATTTCAATTTGACACGTAGCCTTGGGATTCAAGTCTTTGTTTTGTCCATTTTATCATGGATAATGCTCAAATACTCCTTTGGAAACTGTTTTGACATAATTTTGTGGGAATATTAGAAATATCTTCCACACATAACAATCTTGTTATGTTTCTTCAATCTACCTCGTTCCTTTTCTTCCAACTCTTTTGTAGTTGTTGAGAACATATGTTCTTTCAACATGATACATTCACTACATTTACTAAAGTTGGTATTCTTTGAGAATTACACATATAAAAAATGAGTATTTGAGATCTTGATCATTATTGGTTGTGATATTGATGGGTAATTGAGCTTTTGAAGAGCCTCATTGATCTCATTTAACAAAGAACTTTGTGTGAGTAGAAGGCAACAATCTTAAAGGAGCAAACCTTCCATCTTCTTCAACTTGACGTGTTTGGTTTGGTGAATAATTTGAATTATCCATTACAATTATGTGTAATATTTCTATGGATGTCATGGTATGTGCATGTGCTTTGCATGTGTTGGTGTTACCATGAATGGATTTGATGTGTCTATGCTGGAATAATATTGGTAGTTATAGAAGGTGCTTTGAGGAATCTTATGTATCTTGTACCATCATTTCTTACAAATAATATTACCATTAAATCTAATGTACTTTAATTTTCTAACAATAGGAGGTATCCCATGGTCATGGATTTCTGACATGACTACATTTGAAAGGAGTGAATTCAATACAATTTCCCTAATACCATTTTTATTCATGTGTTTCATACCCCTTCTAGCAACTGCAATGGCCTTCCTATCCACATGTTGAAGACAATCTTATTTACAACATTCATCTGCTACCAAAAGTTGGATTTCTTTCTCTTCATCTATCTTTGTTTCACATTTTGCAACTTTTTTGTAGCCATAACTCATTTAATCCTTTTATATGGCCTCGTTACATGCATATCATTTGATTCTAGCTCTTTTTAATTATAAATATCCCTATCCCATTTTTTAATGGACTTGTGTCCTCTATCACATCCCATATCACCATTTCCTTGGGTGGCTCCTTGAATTTTCCTTAGACCCTTAAAATATCAACTTTATTGTCCACCAAATTATTTACTGGCCATCTAACCAAGCAATGTATAAACTTATCCCCAATCCTACATCTTTCGCAATTTCCATGTATCTCTTCCATGCAAACACCAAAGTCCATTTCACCTAGTGTTTCACCCTCAACCATGTCATCCTCACGAACATTAACTATCATTCCTTTGGCAATGCACATGCATGTTCCCATGCATCGAGGTGTAAGAGAAACCCTTCTACATGTGAATGAAACCCTATCTTGGGGAATATTTAAGGGATGATCATAACAATGAACTACCAAATCTGATTCTGGACAAATCTCATAAGATTCCAATGCACCCCCTAGTGTATGCTCAAATTCTATTGGATGTGGTAGAGGAGCATCATGTTTTAACACCTCCTCAATTTTAACCACTATGCATCCTTTCTTTACCATCCTTCCATGCACCTTATGATCGAGCTCTGTATTGAATATGGATCTTTCACCCATCTTCACTCCACATTGTAGAAGATCTACTGTGTCTCCAATAGAAAATTCAAAAGAAACATTTGCACCTATACACCAAATTAAATAAAATCGGTATTTTCTTAAAAAAAAAACATTTAGTATACTATCAATAACACTTATCAGTATTTTCTATAAAAAAAATTAGTATATTATCAATAAAACTTAATGCATGCTTCAAGATTTTGATTTACCTATGTTATGTCTCAAATCCATGATCTTCCATGGATATATGTCCCCTTCATAAACATATTCCACTATCAAATGTGGTTGAGTGACATAAATTATCAAAATCGTAACATAGCATGCATTAACCCTTTCTATGTCATAAAAAGTCTTGTTGTTTGTATAGTCAACCCTTCCTAGCCCAATAACTTGACCATTAATTAGGAGGTCAACATAGTCTTGTTTTGTCAAAATTATATTTTCCATTGTAAGTCTTATGAATTATTTAACACACAATTGAATTGTAATTTGTAATTAAGGTTAAACCATGTAAAGTGTCTCTTATACTTTAGCAAAAGCACAACCTTCAAGAAAGTAGTATAATTGCAATAATTAAAAATGGTATGGCAGTGATTTTGTACGCAATGAAAAACCTTTTCCCACCATCCACCAAAAGGCACTTTACATATAAATTACAAATAAAATATATATGAAGACCTAACAATTAGACATCCAAGTAGTATCATAGAATGACAAATATCAACTCATTTCAAACCACCAAGTTCCTATTTAACTATGGATATGGCACTTGTTTTTTTGATGTACGTGTATGAACTATGCTTATAAGAAATTTGCAAAAGTTATAGAATCACAAGGTCCTTTGGAAAATAAAAAAAATTCCAACCTGGATGTTACATTAGATGTCAAACAAGTCCCATGAGAAGGAGCAGTGATATTTATAGCTAGTTTAGTTTAATGTCTAAACATGATAAATTTGAAGCCAAGCTAGAGATTTTCTTCCAAATAGATTTTTTGTTAATATAAATACTAGATAATTCTCATTTTTATTCTAACAATTAGGAAATATCATTTTGAATATTTAGTTCAAATGTTAGGACTCCCTACCTAAACTCATCTGAGGACATACTCTTTCAGATGGATACATAGGGATGTTGAACTCTAGAACCTCAAAAAGTGTAGATTTATGTTTTGTCAGACAGTTATGTTGATGAGGTAGAGTGTGATCTTGTACCTCTAGCCATTGGTGAAATTGTTTTTGGAAGCCCTTAACTATACAACAAATATGCCATATTCTTTAGGAGAGAAAAATAATACATCTTGTTAAAATAATTATGCTTGTTACTTTAATAGTTTCATACTTGTGCATTGGAAGCAAAGTATAGTATACTTAATCATACATTATTCATAAACTTCAAAATTGTATAGAGATTTTGATTGGATCATTGTGGCTCAAAAGATTTTGATTGGATCATTGTGCTTGCGCTAGAAGGAAAACTATAAACCATTAGTTTTTATTCCAGCTCAAGCACAAATGCAAAACCAACAACAACAACATATTTAAATACACTACTTATTGCATCATCGCGGATCTTCGTATCTTGTTTCAAATCCAACACTGGACACATTCAAAGACAAAATACTAACCATGGTTATCATTAGGACAAAGGCACCCTTGAAGAATTGATAGAAAAAGCATAATCACATTACCAACAACAAAATTACACCGTGAAGGAAAGTTAGCACTTGTTATCTTTCCTTCTAGCATAAACATAAATGCATTCCCAATGACAATATTACACCATGAAGGGAATCTGGTGATTGCTAGCTTTCCTTCTAACACATTGCCAACAACCATATTGCACCATGAAGGAAAGTTTTCTTTCTAGCACAAGGACAACAACATTTCCCACACCAACATTGCACAATGAAGGAAAGTTACCGCATGCTAGCTTTCCTTCTAGCACCAGCGCATGCTTTTTCTAACACAAAAACAACAACATTTCCCACAACAACATTGCACAATGAAGGAATACTTGCGAATTCTAGCTTTCCTTCTAACATCATTAGGAGCACGTTGAAAACAACAACACTGTACCATTAAGGAAAGCTAGCACTTGCTAGCTTTTCTTCTTGAATAAGAACACACATATTTTTAGCAACAAAATTCTAGTGTGAAGGAAAGCTAACGTACATTAATTTTCCTTCTAGCACAAACTCAAGTGTATTTCCAACAACAATATTGCACTATGAATGAAAGCTAGCACATTTCTAGTACAAACAAGTCTAGTGCATTGCTAAGTAATGTTTTGCATCGTGAAGGAAATCTAGAACCTACTAGCTTTTCTTTTAGCATAAGAATAAGCATAAGCATATTGCCAACAAAAATAGTGCACCATGAAGGAAAGCTAGCATATTCTAGATCTCCTTCTAAGATATTGGCAACAACAACATTGTGTTGATTAAGGTTGGTTGTCATTGATGTCAACCCTTGAAGAAAGACCCCTAGCACAAAGTTTTGGGTAATGGACCCAATAGTGTTTGATGTAAATATGACTCATTATTGTTTTGTCATGGTTGATAAGAAGTAAATATGGATGAACTCCAAAGTGGTCCCCTTATGGTGAAAGCCCTCACGGGAAGACACTTTGTGGAGTAAGAGAACCCATGCTTAATTATGAAATAATGAGATGAAGGAAAGTGAATTTGTCAGGGAAAATATCCTATATGGATAGTTCTTGTCATGTCATTTCCGATGGTATGTGGAACGTCACATAATTCCTCACGGTTAGAGAG
>JZKD02S1673266.1:75373-99128 GCA_000966675.3 Picea glauca
CCCGATTTGGGTTTCCACGTAAAACACTGGTGTACTGTGCATGTGTGTGATTGTTTATTTATTACTGCTCATTATTGGATACTAATTCTACATTGATATAACATTTGAAGAAAAAAGATTATAATTTCTTTATTACTGATTCACCCCCCCTCTCAGTAATCCAAGACATTGCACTGTAAAGGAAAATTTTCTTTCTAGCACAAGATCAACAACATTTCCCACAACAAAATTGCACAATGAAGGAAAACCAATGCATGCTAGCTTTCTTTCTATCATCAGTGCAAACACATTTCCAAGAAAAACACTGCAACGTGAAGGAAAGCTAGTTCCTACTACTCTTGCACAAGCAACAGTGCATTTCCAACAACAACATTCCACAAATAAGGAAATCTAACGAATGTTAGTCTTCCTTCTAGCACAAGCACAAGCATATTGCCAACAAAAACATTGCACTATAAAGGAAAACTAACACATGCTAGATCTCCTTCTAGTACAAGCACAAGTGTATTGCTAATAAATGCATTGCATTATGAACGAAAGCTATCATGTGCTATCTTTCCTCTAGCATAAGCACAAGAGGATTGGCAATAACAATATTACACTGTGAAGGAAACCTTTTTTGTAGCACAAGAGCAACAACATTGCATAATGAAGAAAGTCTAGCACATGCTAGTTTTTCATCTAGCACCAGCGCAAGCACATTACCAGCAACAACATTGCAACATAAAGGAAAGCTATCATATGCTATCTTTCTTTCTTGCAAAAGCACTATCAATTTCCAACAATAATATTCAACTGTGAAGGTAAGCTAGCGCACGCTAGCTTTCCTTCTAGCACAAGCACAAGCATGTTGCCAACAACAACATTGCACTATGAATGAAATCTAGCACATGTTAGCTTTCCTTCCAATACAAACACAATTTAAAGCTAGCACATGCTAGCTTTCCTTCAAGTACAAGCACAAGTGTATTTCCAAGAAATACATTGCATTGTAAAGAAAAGCTAACACTTGCTATTTTTTCTCTTCCTTTCCTTATAACATAATCACAAGTACATCGTCAACAACGATATTGCACCATGAAGGAAAGCTACCCCCTGCTAGTTTTCCTTCCAACACATTACCAACAACATCATTGCACCATGAAGGAAAGCTTTCTTTCTAGAACAAAAACAACAACATTGCCCACAACAACATGGCACAATAAAGGAATACTTGTACATGCTAGATTTCCTTTTAGCACAAACATAAGCGCATTTTGAACATCTTTCAACTGTGGAGGAAAGCTAGCTCGTGCTATCTTTACTTCGTATACAAGCACAAATGCATCTTGAACAACATCATTCCATTGTGGTTGTAAGCTAGGATGTGCTAACTTTCCCTCTTGCACAAGCACAAATGCATCTCGAACATCATTCCATCATGGGGGAAAGCTAGTGCATACTAGTTTTCCCTCTTGCACAAGAACATGTGCTTCTCGAACAATATCATTCAATTGTGTCCTAGCTTTTCGTCTTGCACAAGAAAAAGTACATATCGAACATCATTCCATAGTGGGGGGAAGATAGCACGTGTTAGCTTTCCCTCTTGCACAAGTGCAAGCACATCTCGAAAAACATCATTCCACCCATGGAAAATCTAGCACATATTGGTTTTCCCTATTGCACAACCACAAGAACATATCGAACAACATCATTCCACTAGGGGGAAGCCAACGTGTGCTAGTTTTTTGTCTTGCACAGTCAACAACGCATCTCAAACAACATCATTCCACTATGGGGGAAATGTAGCACATGCTAACTTTCCCTCTTGCAGATGCATAAGCACATCATGAGCAACATCATACCACCGTGGGGGAAACTTAGCATGTCCTAACTTTCCATATTGCAAAAGTGCAAGAGCATATCGAACAACATCATTCCAATGTGGGGGAAAGCTATATGTGTTATATTTATCTTTTTCACAAGTATAAACACATCTTGAACAACATCATTCCACCATGGGGGAAATCTAGCATGTGCTAGTTTTTTGTCTTGCACAAGCACAAGCACATCTTGAACAACATTATTCCATTATGGGGGGAATATAGTGTCTAGGAGATTTTCATCTTGCACAAGTGAATCTATGATGCAACCACCCTACTCCCGTAGGGCTACATGACCTCTCAGTCAAGGATCTTTGATTCTTGAGTCAAAATGACTCTCTAAAACCTTGATGGTCTCATTCGGTATCTAAACACAGGCCCTTTCGGCTTTCTGGTGCAGGTCTTATGGAACCTGCGACCTTCCCCTTCGTGCTTGAGAAATCTTAGAGTTTGGGCGCTACCTCCTTTTTTGATAAACCCCTCCTTGATGTGACCTTGGGTGATGACCTCACGTAAACACGTGATTGCGGGCACGATCAAGAGTGGTTTGGAACCAAACTACTTTTTCCCCTGCAATTCACCTCGAGCCACCACATGTCCTTTTACCAATACATTGGTCTCGATTGAGACCCTCCCTCAATTTTTTAATGCTCGATCACCTTCTATCCCCACAATGTGAGGTGACCGTCGATCTTACAATCTTGACGGTGCTTCTGAACTGATGGTTTAGATGTGTCTCTTTCAAACTTGCAGATCAAATCTGACCTATTTCAAATCAACGGACAAGATTTGTTCTGCGATTTTACGTTCAGATTTTTCAACTCTCAAACCTTTATTTCTCCTGCAATGACATATATTCTACCATGTTCCCTCTTCAATCAATGGCTATGACCATCTTGGGATTCCGGACTTTGAAAATCTCAAATATTAACTCTTTCTCCAATTTGTTTTATTCAGAGCTGACAAACCACTCATGCATGTCCCCCACTGATTTGATGGATGCAATCCCTTTAGGTCTTCAGGCTTAAGAATTTTCAATTCCCAACTTTCACTTTCCCTCGAAGTGTGTAGATTTATGTCACGTGTTCCATTGAATCAGACGATTGAGATTTTCTTTGGGTCTTTACCCGGAGTCCATGGATTTTCACCATGTCTCACCCTTAATCTAATGGCGATGAATTACTTTGGGCCTTTACTCAGAGTCCCCAAATTCACACCACCTGTCCTTTGGATCTGACAGTTGAGATTTGATGTAGGAGCATCTCTCCACACAAGCCAACCAGCCAACCAGCCCACGTCAGTGCATGCATTCAAGGAGAGAGGCGCAACCATCTCATATTCAAATTTTGAATTTGAATCAGGCACATTTAATGTTTGTAAGGTTGTTAGTGCCATGAAACCATGCCTTTGCGCAGGCATTAGAGTACATAGTCTTAATGGTTGTAAGGCTGAGATCTAGATACGATTTGGACTAGACAACCCATTCAATGTAACTTTAATGTAATTGAATAGGGTAGGTAGTTATGGAGGGAAGAGCTCAAAGATCCCCTCATGTAAAAGATCTAGAGATCTTCTTTGTATCGGAGTAGAAGCAGAGCATAGAGTAAGTTAGAGTTGAGGAGAGCTGAGACCTTGTTACAGTCCGTGCTCAAAACACCTTTGTAAAGAGGCATTTTATTAATACAAACCAGAGGAGTTTTTCCTGCATATTATCTGTGTTGTGTGAATGCTTTCATGTGTTCCTTGTATGCTGTGAATGTATGTTGTAGATGTGCATTTGCAGGGATAGATAGGTTATGCTATCTGAGGAGTTGTTTGATTTTCAGGGTTGGTGATCTTTGAGTCTTCATACCAGGAGGGTGTGACAGAACACTGCGGGTTCTAATAGCCAGTGCATAGAGTTCACTTCCAATTTTGCGGAATTTGGACAAAGACGTGTTAGGAGGGCACACGAACTGAAATCATTGACTCAGAGGAAGACCTCAAGGTTGCTAAACACCTTGAAGGCAGGACTATGTAGAGGAAGACACAGTGGAAGACAGAATCGCTGCAGGATTATGAAATAACTCTGCTAGGTGGGCATTGATTAAATGCACAGGTTGCGTTGAGGAGGAACTCTGCTGGGAGTTCAAAGAGAACCAGAATCACCGAGGATTTTGAGAGCTCTGCCAAGAAGGAATTGAGTGGGTGCATAGAATGCAAAGGAGAAGACAGAACTGCTGAATGTTTTGTGAGAAGACACTCTGCCAGGAGGGCATTGAGTAGATGTGCAGATAGAGCACAAGGAAAGAAATCTTTGATTTCTGAAATAGAAGAAGAATCTAGAGAACAATCTTCACAGGGTTGCTGAACACCTTGCAGAATCAACAAGAAGTTGTTTGAGCAAAGGAGTGCCAGGAGGGCATCATATTCTCCATCTGAAGGAGATGAAAAAGGGTTGATTCTTTAGAGGTCGAAGCTACAGGAAAAGCTCAGAAGAGATAGCACCTTTGTGCATACAAAGACTTTGAAAGGAGTGTAGAAGTTAAAGAATCCTTTGAGGATTTGAAGGGAGAAGCTCGAGAAGAAAAGTACCTTTGTGTACAAGCCATATCTGCAAAGATCGTAGAGGTAGGGGAACTCTTTGGATAGTTTAGAGTCTCGAAAGCTCAGTAGGAACAACATCGTTGAGAATGCGGGTGAGACTCAAAGTTTTAAAGTTCACAGAGGGAAAGAGAAAAGGTTGAGGCCTTTGGACACTTGGAGAGTTATTCCAAGTTCAGGAAGAATGCGCATGTTCAGGAGGAGCACAACTGGCATTGGATCAGGCCAAGAAAGAGATCTGGACCGTTGGATTTCCACGTCCAGGGAGTAGCGTAGGAGGTGCACACAACAGGAGTAGTTGTGAGCCATTGGGTCTCACATATATCACCAACAATTGTCAGATGGGTCGGAAGCTACATGAGGTTTAAACCTCATGCACAGAGCAGAGAACTGAAGAAGTCCCGAAATAGTTAAGGTATCGGGATTTCAGAGTTCGGGAATTCAGGATTTTGGAGGTCCTGATGACGAGAGGTCGGTACACTTCATGGTGAAATTATTGAAATAGATCTGAATCATCCAAGTGGGAGGACATGTGGAGGATATCGGTAAGTCCACTAGGATTTCAGATACTAGGGACTCGAGAAGATAGAGGATTTGTGCCATAGGGATCGTGGAGTCCCGAAATCCGAAAGAGGATCGAAAGAGTCCAGGGAAAGGACACGTGGTAGGAGGTGGTTACTTTGGTACTTCGGGTATCGAGGGTACTAGAGGTCAGCGGAGAATTGTTGTGTTGGGATTCGAAAAATTCCGAAATGCAAATTTCCAAAAGTAGGAGGAGGAGTATTGCTGGGAGCATTTCGGCATACCAGATATCGGGATATTGGAAGTACTGAGGATGATAGATCCAGACTCTTAGAGAGGAAAACTCCAAAATGATCAGGGTTGTTGATTTGAGGAGCGGATCATAGCCATTGATCTTGGCTAGGAGTAAAAAGGTTGTATCGTCACTTCCGCATTTCGGATACCAGAAGTGTGAGAGAGCAGGGGTAGAGGAGAATCTTGCAATGGAGGAACCCGAAACGCAAAAGTCCGAAAGGATTTTTGGGAGGCATCATTTCGGCGTATTGGAGGTTCGGAACTTCGGGAGCTCTGAAGACAAGAGGTCGAAGCATTTTGGCATTTGAAAACCCGAAATCATGAAAGGAGGAGAAGGCTGGGACATAGGTATTTTGGCATTTCAGGAATCGAATTTCAGGAGTCCAGAGGACAGGAGGTTGGGCGCTACGTGTCGTAAACCCCAAAATAGGGCTGTGGTCATACGAAGGGGAGGTCACATGAACCAAGGCATAGCTCAGGGGGCTAATTGCTACTAAAGCCATTTCGGAAAATCAACATTTCGAAGATCGGGAGGTCAAAAGGTCAAGGACTCTTGATGTCGAGAAAGAGTTAGTTCCGAAACCCAAAATTTTATGTCAGGGAAAAAGTAACGGATGCATACAGAGGCCATGGATAGTGAAAGGACCTGTGGATCGATTTGATTGAGATTCCAGCAGGGAATCAAAAAGAGCCACTTCGACTCAGGAAGGTTTTTGAACGATCCTGTGAGCGGATTCTGACCTGCGGGTCTATGACACCAAGTGGTATCAGAGCTTGAATATGTTTGTATATTGTAGGTAGAGGAAGTGAGAGGAGGAAGAATACTCTGGTACACATCAATTTGGTATCATAGGTAGCTTGCAGAGATAGGCAGGAGAAAATATAGAGTACCGGAAGCTCTATAATGATTGTTTGCAGGTAGACAGGAATCAAGAAGACAGTTAGAAGGACTGTAGGAGAAGCTGAAGCACTCACAGTTGCAGAGTGACAACAATAGATTTGCTAGGAAGGCAGACAAAGGGTAGAATGACTACTGAAGGTCATGCACATGGTGGGAAGAAGAATCGCCAGCAACAGGAGAACGTTGTATGGGATAAGGAGCTTGCCGAGATCATGGCAAGGATGAATGAACTTGAATTTGGGATGCAGTAGGATACCAAGTCGAGATGGGTATATGAATGGCCCATGAGGACAAAATCAAAATGGCCAGTCAAGGAGTTGATGGCTAAAAGACAGCAGAGGCTGTTGAAAATATGGTTGAGGCATGCTAAAAACCTCAACAGACTAGAAGAGAAGATGGTTCAGGTGTGTGAACCAGAAGCTAGGAGAAACCTCAGTAATGAGGATGACATGGGATCGGCTGAAGATCTCAAAGACTACAAGGAGGGTAGAACAGAAATTCCCAATTTCCAGGAGGTCAATGAGATGAGATTACTAGGGGATCTCATAGACTGTCATGAGGACAGTCGGGGAATTTTACATTGCCAGGAGGGCAACAAGATGAGATTACGGAAGAATCTCACAGACTGTCATGAGGACAACCTGGGAATTTGACATTGCCAAGAGGGTAATGAAACAAGGTCACTGCGGGATCTCATAGACTATCAAGAGGATAGCAGGAAAATCCCAATTTTCCAAGAGGGCATGGGAACAAAAATGAGGCTATGTGAGAGTCTCATGAACTCAAAGGTGAGTTTGAATCAGACCATGGAACTGACAGAGCGGACGAGCTAAAAAATGGACTTGGATCAACCCGAGCAGCTGACAGGGAAGGAAGATCAGAGAAATTTTCTAATGATTCAGGGAATTGGAATATGCCTTCCACGTAGCCCAGAGGAGGCCAAAGCCTGTTTTGCTGATGAAGAAGCAATGATAAGAGAAGGAAAACCAGATTTGACTGTCATGAAAGAGAGTTGGAGCAGACATTGGATGCTTCCCAAACAAAGGAGGATGAGCATTCCAAGGAATGGCTGAAAATTTTCAGCCAGGAAGCTGGAAGAGAAATGACTGCAACATTGGAGCTTGAAGAAGTAGAAGAAGAGGCAGACAGCATGATATTTGTTGATATGTGTGAACATATTGAATCCCTAGAGAGAAGGGTGATAGTGCAGGGCTTGCACATCCAACAAGTCAAGTTGGAAGCAGATGAAGGAGATGACATGGGAGATCGTGATGATCTTCCCATTGGCAGAAAGAAAATGCAGCTGAGGAGACTGCATGGAAAAAACCAACCATTGCAGTAGTTGGATGAGATGATAGAAGACCTCAAGAGACTGATGTTGAGATCATAAGAGACTGCCAGAAAGGAAAGGTTGAGCAGAAGGAAAGAAGAAGTAGCAGCAGCAATAGCAAAGCAGCGGAAGCAACAACAACAGGGAAGTGGGGCAGATGAACAACTCCAGAAATTTGTTTGGGATCTAGGAGGATTTCAATAGCTGAGATGGGAATCTCATGAGCATGATCTCATGAATTTTGCAGCTAAGGAGTATGATGCAGGATCATCTCTCCACGCAAGCCAGCCAACCAGCCAGCCCACGTCAATGCACGCATTCAAGGAGAGAGGCACAACCATCTTGTATTCAAATTTTGAATTTGAATCAAGAACATTTAATGTTTGTAAGACTGTTAGCACCATGAATATGTGCCTTTGTGTAGGCATTAGAGTAGATAGCCTTAATGGTTGTAAGGCTGAGATCTAGATCCGATCTAGACTAGACAACCCATTCAATGTAAGTTTAATGTAATTGAATAGGGTAGGTAGCTTTGAAGGGAAGATCTCAAAGAGCCCCTCATGTAAAAGATCTAGAGATCTTCTTTGTATCGAAGTAGAATCAGAGCATAGAGTAAGTTAGATTTGAGGAGAGCTGAGACCTTGTTACGGTCCGTGCTCAGAACACCTTTGTAAAGATGCATTTTATTAATACAAACCAAAGTAGTTTTTCCTTCATATTGTCTGTGTTGTGTGAATGATTTCATGTGTTCTTTGTATGCTGTGAATGTATGTTGTAGATGTGCATTTGCAGGGATAGATAGGTTCTGCTATTTGAGGAGTTGTTTGATTTTCAGGGTTCGTGATCTTTGAGGCTTTATACCAGGAGGGTGTGACAGAACACTGCGGGTTCTGATAGTCAGTGCATAGAATGCACTTCCAATTCTATAGAATTTGGACAAAGACGTGATAGGAGGGCACACCAACTGAAATCATTGAATAAAAGGAAGAACTCAAGGTTGTTGAACACCTTGAAGGCAGGACTGTGTAGAGGAAGACACAGTAGAAGACATAATCAATGTGGGATTCTGCAAGAACTCTACCAGGTGGGCATTGAGTAAATGCACGGGTTGCGTTGAGGAGGAACTCTGCGGTGAGTTCAAAGAGAACCAGAATCATTGAGGATTCTAAGAGCTCTACCAAGAAGACATTGAGCAGGTGCATAGAGTGCAGAGGAGAACACAGAACTTTTGAATGTTCTATGAGAAGACACTCTACCAGGAGGGCATTGAGTAGATTTGCAGATATAGCACAAGGAAGAACTCTTTGAGTTCTGAAATAGAAGAAGAATCCAGAGAACGATCTTCACAGGGTTGCTGAACACCCTGCAAACTCAGCAAGAAGTTGCTTGAGCAAAGAGGTTCCAGGAGGGCATCAAATTCTCCATATGAAGGAGATGAAAAAGGGTTAATTCTTTAGAGGTTGAAGCTACAGGAAAAGATTAGAAGAGATAGCACCTTTGTGCGTAAAAAAAATCTGCAAGGAGTGTAGAAGTCAAAGAATCCTTTGAGGATTCAAAGGGAAAATCTCAGGAAGAAAAGTGCCTTTGTGCACAAGCCATAGCTACAAAGATTGCAGAGGCAGGGGAGCTCTTTGGAGAGTTTAGAGTCCCGAAAGCTCAAGAGGAACAACATCATTGAGAATGCGGGCGAGACTCAAAATTGTAGAGTTTGCAGAGGGAAAGAGCAAAGGTCAAGGCCTTTAGACACTTGGAGTATTCTTTCAAGTTCAAGAAGAACACACATGTTCAGGAGTAGCACAACTGTCATTGGATCAGGCCGAGAAAGAGATCTGGACCTTTGGATTTCCACGTCCAGGGAGCAGTGTATGAGGTACGCACAACAGGAGCAGTTGTGAGTTTTTGGGTCTCACACGGATCGCCGACAATCGTCAGATGGGTCGAAAGTTGCACAAAGTTTAAGCCTCATGCATAGAGCAGAGAACTGAAATAGTCCTGAAATAGTCAAGGTATCGGGATTTCAGAGTTCGGTAATTCGGGATTTCAGAGGTCCTAATAACGAGAGGTCGAGACACTTCATGGTGAAAGTCCCAAAATAGATCTGAAGCATCCAAGAGGGAGGACACATGGAGGAGATCGAGAAATCCACTAGGATTTTGGATACTGGGGATTTGAGAAGACAGAGGATTTGTGCCACATGGATTGTGGAGTCTCGAAATCAGAAAGAGGATTGAAGCATCCAAGGAAAGGACACATGGTAGAAGGTGGTTACTTCGGTACTTCGAGTATTGGGGGTACCAGAGGTCAGTGGAGAATTGTTGTGCCAGGATTCGCAAAATTCCAAAACGTGAATTCCCGAAAGTAGGAGGAGGAGTATTGCCGGGAGCATTTCAGCATACCGGATATCGGGATATCAAAAGTTCTGAGGATGATAGATCCAAACTCTTAGAGAGGAAAACTCTAAAATGATCAGGGCCATTGATTGGAGGAGAGGATCATAGTTGTTGATCTTGGCTAGGAGTAAAAAGGCCGTATCATCACTTCAACATTTCGGATACCGGAAGTGCGAGAGAGAAGGGGTAGAGGAGAACCTTGCAACGGAGGAACTTGAAACACGAAATTATGAAAGGATTTTCGGGAGGCGTCATTTCGGCGTATTGGAGGTTCAAAATTTGAGGAGTTACAAAGACAATAGGTTAGATAATTTCGGTGTTTGAAAACTCGAAATCGTGAAAGGAGGAGAAGGTCAGGACATAGGTATTTTGGCATTTTGGGAAGCAGCTTTTGGGAGTCCAGAGGACAGGGGGTTGGGCGCTATGCGTCGTAAACCCCAAAACAGGGTTGCGGTCATATGAAGGGGAGTTCATATGAACCAAGGCATATCCCAGGGGGCTAATTTCTACTAAATCCATTTCGTCAAATCGACATTTCGGAGATCGGGAGATCGAAGGGTCAAGGACTCTTGACGTCAGGACCGAGTTAGTTCCGAAACCTGAAATTTCCTGTAAGGGAAAAATTCACAGACATATACAGAGGCCGTGGATATTGGAAGGACCTGTGGATTGATTTGATTGAGATTCCAGCAGGGAATCAAAAGAGCCTCTTTGGCTTGGGAAGGTTTTTGAATGATCCTGTGAGCGGATTTCGACTTGTGGGTTTGGGGGTCTGCGACACCAAGATTCACTTAGGCTCTCCGACTCTCTGGGGTTCAGGAATTTCAACTCTCAACTAAAACTCTGGAAGTGATTTCTCTGGAGCTCACGATCCATCGCCATGTGTCCCTTTGGATCTTACGGTCCAGATCTCCTTCAAACTTCGGGTTTCGAGAGCTTCAACTCTCAACTGAAACCCTTGAAGTGATTCCCTCGAAGCCATTGATCTGCTGACACGTATCTACTGGTGATCAATGGTCAATATATACTTCAGCTATTTCACCTCCTCCTGGTCCACAAACTTCCAAAGTTTTGGATCTTGTGCCACCTGTCCTCCTTGACGATGGATGGTGCCAAATTACTTCGGGAATTCGGATCTTTGGTAAGTTCACTCTCCTGCATGTACAAAGCGCTAAGGCTCATGCACCTCTCTTTGATCAGATTACTGCTATTCCTCTACGTTGTGATCCAACAGTTGTTGTTGCTTCTCCTACTGAGCTTACAATTTCCTCCGGCTTAGAAGATTTTATAAGGGTTCAAAGGCCTCGAACTTTGCTCCTCCTACAAATCCATCTCTTAGACCTCGTCTACACTTCTGAAAATCACTATCCCTTCTGAACTTGATCTCCTTTAATATTTCAATTTCCCATGCACTCCTTGTGTTCCTAGGATTTCGATAGCTCAGTTCGAAGGATTTCTTGAAAAGAAAATATTCCCTCACTCCTTGTGTTCCTCTATTATGGTTCTTTGATGCGTGGTTGCTCCTTGACGTTGTGCACTCCTTGCACCTGGTCTAAGTTCCCTTTTTTCTCTCTGAACTCCTCTGAGTCAATATGAGACTCTGTCGACCCACTCCTTGCATATGAGATGCACACCTTGCATAAGAGTTTCATAAGAGAAACAATTGAAACTTATCCAGTTTCATCTCAAACTCATACGATCGACTCTTAACAATCATACATGAAGGAAATGAACTAAATCACACACAAAATGTAACATTCATTCAATCACACTTCAAAATGAACACAGTCCGAAGGATTTGAACAATTTTTCTTGTTCTATTCATTTATGAAACAAATTACATAATATTGTTGTTCTTCACTGGATCTCTCCTCTACTTTGCTATTCTAGTCTTCTCTCCTCTCCCTAATATCTTATCTCTTATCTCCCTTACAATACAACAACAAACTATCTAAGGAGTGGCTCCACGAGCTCTCTCCGTCCTGTCTACAACCTATCCTACCAGGTCTTAGCATTTACCTACCTTGTCCTATTACAATAATTATCAGTTATTACTCGATAATAGCCGACACTCTATATCTGCAACTCCTTACAATCGTATAAGACTTTACAAACAAGATATATTAAAAAATGATGTTTCCCAAAATATCTCAACAACTCGATTTACTTATGAGTTAAATGTTGATTTGAAACTCTGCCATGTTGAGATGTCATATCTTTGCCTCCACGTTTGCATCTTTGACTTTGAAGGCGATGCTCCTGCATCATACTCCTATGGATAAAATATTTAGGGACTCTTATCCATGAGTTCCTGCATTGTTTTTCCATGGTTCAAAATATCAAGTTCAGTGACCCAACTTGAATCTTCCACTGGATGATCTTTCCACTTCACTAAGTATTCAAGATATGTCTTCCTTCTAATCTTCTTTCCAGCTCTCTATTCAATGATTTTCTCCATCTGAGGTTTTTCTACTGTGGGAAATTGTTCTTCCCACAGAACTTATTTTTGATCATCTGATCCTCCTACATCATCTCTCCTATAAGGATACAAGTCTACACCATTGAATATCGGTGATATCCCAACATTGTCTAGCAATACAATCTCGTAAGCATTGCTTGCAAATTTTCTAAGAATCCTACATGGTCCTATCTTCTTCATATTCAACTTGTTATATGTTCCTCTTGGAAACCTTTCTTTTCTCAAATGAGCTAAAAATTCATCTCCTACTTCTAATTGAACTTCTCTCCTCTTCTAATCAACTATGTTCTTATATTTCTGGCTATTGTCCTGTAGCTTCTCTCTATCTCTGTCATGGAGTTTCTGCATTTCTATTGCAAAATACTCTCCTCCAACACTTTTGAACTCATCTTGATTCAGGTCTCTCAACTCTGTAATCCCTGTTGGTTGTATACCATACATAATTTCAAATGGAATTTTCCCTATGCTTCTATTCACTAAATTGTTAAATGTGAATTCTTCTTGTGCCAGAATTTGATCCCATTGACGACCTTGCTTGGTGACAAAACTTCTTAACAAGTTTCCCAGAATCTTGTTTACTACTTCAATCTGTCCATCTGTCTGAGGGTGATATGCTGAGCTAAAGGACAAGTTTGTACCCAGCCTCTTCCACAGAGTCTTCCAAAAGTGTCCTACAAATTTGGTGTCCCTGTCTGAGACTATGCTCCTAGGTAATCCATGTAGTCTCACCACTTCTTTGAAAACAAATTCGCTATATGTGTAGCATCATTTGTCTTTTGGCATGGTATGAAATGTGCCATTTTTGAAAATCTGTCTACCATGACAAATATGGACTCACTCCCTTTCTGAATTCTAGGCAATCCCAATACAAAATCCATACTGATTGCATCCCAAAGCCTCTCTGGAGTTGGTAATGGCTAATGCAAACTATTGTTCTGTTGTCTTCCTTTTGCATATTAACAAATTCTCCATTCGTTCACAAACCTTTTCACCTCTGCCCTCATGCTCGACCAATAATATGAATTGTTCAACTGTTCAAATGTCTTATCATGACCAAAATGTCCAGCTAAACCTCCACTGTGTTTCTCTTTCAGCAGGTTATCTCTCATTGAGAATTTTAGTATGCATAGTTGGCTTCCTTTGAAAAATAATCTATCCTGGATCAAATATTTTTTCCATGGGATTTTGTCTCCCAACAAGGGATTCTTGCATGCCTCATAAACTTCCTTAAAATATGGATCTTCTTGATACATTTCCTTGAGGTGTTCAAACCCTAAGGTCTCCACATGGAATTCCTGTACAATTAAACTCCTCCTACTCAAAGAATATGCAACATTGTTAGTAGTTCCAACAATATGTTTAATAACAAAAATAAAATTCTGCATAAATTCTACCCATTTCGTATGTCTCTGATTCAACTTTTCTATTCTAGTAATAAACTACAAACCTTGATTATCACCGTACAAGACAAATTATTTAGGAATTAGATAGTGCCTCTACTTATTCAAAGCTTGAATTATTGCATAAAATGCTTTGTCATATGTGGAATACTTCTTCTTGGTGTCATTCAACGTCTCACTGAAATAAGAAACTAGCCTATTATCCTGACTCAAGACTACTCCAATAGCTAATCCACTTGCATCACATCTCACTTGAAATGTTTTCCAAAAATCTGGTAAGACCAAAATTGGTTGTTCTGTGATCTTCTCCTTCAACACTTTGAAACTTTTTTTAGCTTCCTCTATCCAATTAAAAGACTTTTGTTTCTTCTTCATAGTGTCTAGCATGGGTGTACATATACCACTGAAATTTCTGATAAACTTTCTATAAAAACTTTCTAACCCATGAAAAATTCTTACCTCAAATATGCTTCTTGGTGATGGCCAATATTTGATTGCTCTCACCTTTTCTGGATCCATCTTTAATTCATTTGAAGAGATCACAAAACCCATGTATATGAGTTCTGTCTTCATAAAAGAGATTTTTTTCAGATTTATTAGTAATTTTTCTTGTTGCAACTTTTCCATCATTGATGTCAGGTGTCTTAAGTGTTCTCCCTCTATCTTACTGAAGATTAGTATGTCATCCAGATACACTATGACACATTTTCCTATAAAGTCTTTCAATACTTCATTCATTAATTTCATAAATGTTCCTGGGGCATTTGTTAACCCAAATGGCATGAACAACCATTCAAACAATCCTTCATTTGTCTTGAATGTTGTTTTCCATTCATCTCCCTCTCTCGTCCTTATTTGATGATATCCACTCTTCAAGTATATCTTGGAAAAATAGCTTGCTCCACTTAAACAATCCATCAAATCATCCATCCTTGGTAAAGGGAATCTATACCTAATGGTGATCTTGTTGATGGATCTGGAATCTGTACACATTCTCCATCCTCCATCCTTATTTGGACTCAACACAATTGGTACTACGCATGGGCTTAGGCTTTCCTTGACTAAACCTTTATCCAACTTCCTCATTCTCTCTAGGTGTCAACCTATAAGTTTCTTTGTTTGGTAAATTTTCTTTTGGAATAAGGTCAATATGATGGCTTATACTCCTAATGGGTGGCAATGAGTGTGGTAACTCATCCACTACTATGTCAACAAAGTTTTCTAACAGTTCATGGATTTCTTCAGGAAAATATTCCACAGAAGTATCTGTAAGGATAACTCTAGGCTTCCTCACTACAACAAACTACATTTCTTTCTCCTTCTTGAATTCATTCAAGAGTTCCTTCCCACTCATGAGAAGTATACTTGAACTAGCTTCCCTCTTTTTCTCTTTGTCTTATATTGGTAACAACATATGTGTCCTACCATTATTTTCTAGGGTATAAGTATTATTTCTTCCATCATGAATAAATTTTATGTCAAACTGCCATGGTCTCCCCAATAAAATTTTACAGAGATCCATAGGAATTACATCACATAATATTTCATCCCTATAACCTCCTATTTCAAATTCAACTTGGCATTGTTGACTTACCATTACTTGATTTCCTTTCTTCAACCATGATACCTTGTATGGGTTTATATGTGCAGTTTTCTTCAGTTCCACTTTCTCCACCATCTCTGTGGATACTAGATTGTCAGTGCTCCCACTGTCTATGATCACCTTGCAAAGTTTGTCTTTTGTCTTCAAGCATCTCTGAACAGACTTGTTTGTTGAACTAGTTCCTCTGCCTCCTTCTTTGTTTTAAGAAGAATTTTCATCATCACAAGGTTCTTTCCTCCTTTTGTTGCTTCTGCTTCCACATGCTTTTGTTCTTTAGAAATGTGTGCTTCACTTCCTCCTTCTTTCTTTCTCTCATAACATTCCCAAGACTTGTGCCCTAGTTTTCCACAGGCATAACATCTAACTTCACCTCTTCTGACTCTTCCTCTTCCTCTGGAAAAAAAAGATTCTTTCTCCATGTTGTCCTTCTTTAGAAATTCCACCTTTCTCAGGGTGATTATGATGTTTTCCAACTTCATGCTTAGGTTTCTAGAACTTCTCTTTGTTGGTTCCCTTACCTCTTCTTGAATTTCCTCTTCTATTTCGTTGGATATTTTTCCTCACCAATTTTTCTTCATATTTCAAGGCTGCTTGATAAGTATCCTTGACTTTACTAACAGACATCATGTTGATCTCCTCTTGTATTTCATATCTCAGTCCATTGATATACTTGGTTGTTTTTTCATCTTCATTCTCCTTTTGTCTAGCCCTGATGTTCAATATTTAAAATTCCTCAGTGTACTCCTTCACTACTAAGATTTTCTATCTCAGGCTCTGCAATCTTATGAACATATTGATTTGATAGTCCTTTGGGATAAATTTTTCTTTCATCTTGGCTACCATACTATCATAGATTTTAATTTTCTTCTTTCCCTTGCATCTGCAATTGGCTTGCAGTTAGTCCCACCATAGTGTTGCATGACCTTTCAATCTTGTCACTGCATGCTTCACCATATTGTCTTCTTTGATATCTTCGTAATCTAAGTACTTGTCCATATAATGTACCCAATCCAACAATTCTTCAACTTCTAAATTTCCTTCATACATTGGTACCTCTATTTTTTCTATGGCTCCTATTCTTGAAACAAATTTTAATAAGCAGTCTTCTACAACATCCTCTACTACATCTTCTTCAACCTATAACTCTTCACTCTCAGCTTCACTAATATCTCCAACATCTGGTGCTCTCTTCTGCATTGTTTCCATGGCGTCCATTGTCATTCTGAGTCACCTCATTTCTTCTTCCATTTCTGCATTTGATCTACGCCTTCTGGGTGGCATGGTTCCACTATGTCAACTTTTGGTGCCTACAAATAGAAATCAAATCTTGATACCACAATTGATACCAATTTATCTCCTTTATCCTTTATCTATTGTTTTCAAACAATCTCAATATCCACTCTGATACCACCTGATGCAGCCCCCCTACTCCCGTAGGTATACACAACCTTCCAGTCAAGGATCTCTGATTCTTGAGTCAAAACGACTCTCTGAAACCTTGATGGTCTCATTCTATATCTAAACATAGGCCCTTTTGTCTTTCTGGCGTAGGTCTTATGGCACCCACGACCTTCCCCTTCATGCTTGCAAAATCTTAGAGTTTGGGTGCTAGCTCCTTTTCTTATAAGCCCCTCCTTGATGTGACCTCAGGTGATGACCTCATGTAAACACGTGATTGCGGGCGTGCCCAAGAGTGGTTTGGTACTAAACTACTTTTCACCCTGCAATTCACCTCGAGCCACCACATGTCCTTTTACCAATACCGTGGTCTCGATTTCGGCATGCTCTCAAGTTTTTAATTCTAGAGCACCTTTTGTCCCCACAATGTGAGGTGACCATCAATCTTATGATCTTGATGGTGCTTATGAACTGGTGGTTCAGATCTGTCTCTTTAAAACCTATAGATCAGATCTAACCTCTTTCAAATCAACGAATGAGATTTGTTTTGTTATTCATCATTTGAAGTTTTCAACTCTCAAACATTTCTTTCTCCCGCAATGACATATATCATGCCACATGCCCTCTTTAATCAACAATTGCAACCGTTTCAGGATTCCATAATTCAGAAATCTAAAATCTCAACTCTTTCCCCAATTTCTTTTATCCGGAGCTAACAATCCACTCACGCATGTCTCCCGCTGATCTGATGGATGCAATCCCTTCAGTTCTTTGAGCTTTGGACTTTTCAATTCTCAACTTTCACTTTCCCTTGAAGTGTACAGATTTCTGCCATGTGTCCCATTGAATTAGATGGTTGATATTTACTTCGGGTCTTTATCCGAAATCCACGGATTTTCACCACGTATCACCCTTATTCTGATGACAATGAATTAATTTGGGCCTTTATCCGGAGTCCCCAGATTCATGCCACCTGTCCTTTGGATCTGACGGTTGAGATTCACTTTGGCTCTCCAACTCTCCAGGCTTTAGGAATTTCAACTCTTAACTGAAAATATCGAAGTGATTTCTACCGAGCTCATGATCTGTTGCCATGTGTCCTTCTGGATCTGACAGTCCAGATCTCCTTCGGACTTAGGGTTTCAAGAGATTCAACTCTCAACTAAAACTCTCAAAGTTATTCCCCCAAAGCCACTGATCTATTCACACATATCTCCTAGCGATCAAGAGTAAATATCTACTTCAACTATTTCACCTCCTTCTGGTCCATGAACTTCCGGAGTTGTGGATCTTGCACCACCTATCCTCCTTGAGGATGGATGGTCCCAAATTACTTCAGGATCAGAGCTTTGGTAAGTTCACTCTCCTATGTGTGCAAATCCCTAAGGCTCATGCACCTCGCTTTGATCAGATTTCTATTAGTCCTCTGCACTGTGATCCAATGGCTATTGTCACTCCTCTTGCTGAGATTTCGATTTCCTCCGACTTAGAAGATTTTCTAAGTGTTCAAAGGCCCCGACCTTTTGTCCTCCTACAAGTTTGTCTCTTGGACCTCATCTGCACTTTTGAAAATCACTATCCCTTTTGAACTTGATCTCCTTGAAGATTTTTATTTCCCACACACTCCTTGCGTTCTTGGGATTTCGATAGCTCAATTCGAATGATTTCTTGAAAATAAATTCTTCCCGCACTTCTTGCATTCCTCTGTTCTAGTTCTTCGACGTTTGGTCACTTCTTGACGTTGTGCACTCCTTGCACCCGGTCTATTTTTCATTTGTTCTCTTTGAACTCCTTTGAGTCAATCTGAGACTTTGTCGACACACTCCTTCCGTACGAGATGCACACCTTGCATATGAGTTTTATAAGAGAAACAATTGAAACTTATCCAGTTTCATCACAAAATCATACGATCAACTCTTACCAATCATACATGAATGAAATGAACTAAATCACACACACATAATGTAACATTCATTCAATCACACTTCAAAATGAACACAGTCTGAAGGATTTGGAAAATTTTGTTTGTTCTATTCATTCATGAAACAAATTACATAATATTCCAGTTCTTCACTGCATCTTTCCTCTACTCTTCTACTCTACTCTTCTCTGCTCTCCCTAATCTCTTATCTCCTATCCATCTTACAATACAACAACAAACTATCTAAGGAGTGGCTCCACGAGCTCTATCCATCCTATATGCAACCTATCCTATCAGGTCTTAGCAGTTACCTACCTTGTCCTATTACAATAACTATAAGTTATTACTCGATAAGAGCCAACACTCTATATCTGCAACTCCTTACAGTCGTATAAGACTTTACAAACAAGATATATTAAAAAACGTTGTTTCCCAAAATATCTCAAGAACTCAATTTAATTCTAAGTTAAATGTTGATTTGAAACTATGCCATGCTGAGATGTCATATCTTTGCCTCCACGCTTGTGTCTTTGACTTTGAAGGCGATGCTCCTGCATCATACCCCTCTGGCTAAACTATTCATGGACTACTGTCCATGAGTTCTTGCACTATTTTTCCATGCTTCAAAATATTAGGTTTAGTGACCCAACATGAATCTTCCACTAGATGATATTTCCACTTCACGAAGGATTCATTATATGTCTTCCTCCTGGTCTTCTTTCCAGCTCTCTGTTCAATGATTTTCTCCATCTGAGGTTTTTTTGCTATGGGAAATTGTTCTTCACACAAAACTTCTTTCTGATCATCTAATCCTCCTGCATCATCTCTCCTATAAGTATACATGCCTGCAACATTGAATATCAGTGATATCCCAATATTGTCTAGCAACCCAATCTCGTAAGCATTGGCTATGAATTTTCTGAGAATCTTGCATGGTATTATCTTCTTCATCTTCAGTTTGTTATATGTCCCTCTTGGAAACCTTTATTTTATGAAATGAGCTAAAACTTCATCTCATACTTTGAATTGAACTTCTCTCCTCTTCTCATCAACTGTGTTCTTATATTTTTGGTTGTTGTCTTGTAGCTGCTCTCTGTCTCTGTCATGGAGTTTCAACATTTTTATTGCAAAATCCTCTGTTCCAGCACTTCTGAACTCATCTTGATCCAGGTCTCTCAACTCTGTAATCCCTCTTGGTTGTATACCATACACAATTTCAAATGGAATTTTCCCTGTGCTTCTGTTCACTGAACTGTTAAATGTGAATTCTGCTTGTGCCAGAATCTGATCCCATTGATGACCTTGCTCAATGACTAAACTTCTTAACAAGTTTCCCAGACTCCTGTTTACTAATTCAGTCTATCCATCTGTTTGAGGGTGATATGATGAACTAAAGGACAAGTTTGTCCCCAACCTCTTCCATAGAGTTTTCCAAAAATGTCCTACAAATTTGGTGTCCATGTCTGAGACTATGCTCCTAGGTAATCCATGTAGTCTTACCACTTCTTTGAAAAACAGATTGACTATATGTGTAGCATCATTTGTCTTCTGGTTTGGTATGAAATGTGCCATTTTTGAAAATCTGTCCAACAAATATTGTATCGCTCCCTTTCTGAGTTCTAGGCAATCCCAATACAAAATCCATGATGATTGCATCCCACGGCCTCTCTGGAATTGGTAATGGATGATACAAACCCGTGTTATGTTTTCTTCCTTTTGCATATTGACAAATTATGCATTTGTTCACAAAATTTTTCACCTCTGCCCACATGCTCGGCCAATAATATGAATTGCTCAGCTATGAAAATGTCTTATCATGACCAAAATGTCCAGCTAAACCTCCACTGTGTTTCTCTTTCAACAGGTTATCTCTCATTGATAATTTTGGTATGCATAGTTGGCTTCCTTTGAACAATAATCCATCCTGGATCAAATATTATGTCCATGGGCTTCTTTCTCCCAACAAAGGATTCTTGCATGCCTCATATGCTTCCTTAAAATCTAGAACTTCTCGATACATTTTCTTGAGGTGTTCAAACCCTAAGGTATCCACTTGGAATTCCTATACAATTGAACTCCTCCTGCTCAAAGCATATGCAACTTTGTTAGCAGTTCCATCAATATGTTTAATAACACAAGTAAAATTCTGCATAAATTCTACCCATTTAGCATGTCTCTGATTCAACTTTTCTTGCCTAGTAATAAACTGCAAAGCTTGATTATCATTCCACCATGGAGGAAATCTAACGCATGCTAGATTTCCCTCTTGCACAAGAACAAGTGCATCTTGAACATCATTCACCATGGGGGATGGATAACATGTGTTAGTTTTCCCTCTTGCACAAGCACAAACACATTTCAAATAGCATCATTTCAACGTATTCCCTTTTTCACAAGCACAAGTGCATATTGAACAACATCATTCTACCATGGAGTAAAGATAGCGCATGCCAACTTTCTCTCTTGCACAAGCACAAGCACATCTTGAAGAACATCATTCTACCCTAGGGGAAAGTTAGTGCTAACTTTCCCTCTTGCACAAGCACAAATGCATCTCAAACAACATCATTCCACCGTGAGGGGAAACTAGCATGTGCTAGCTTTCTCTCTTGCACAAGCACAAATGCATCTCAAACATCATTCCATCATGGGGCATGCTAGATTTCCACCTTGGACAAGCATAAGTGCTTATCGAACAACATCATTGCATTGTGTCATAGCGTTTCATCTTGCACAAGCACAAATACATCTCGAACAACATCATTCCACAGTAAGGAAAAGCTGGTGTGTGTTAGATTTCCCTCTTTCACAACTATAAGCACATCTCGAAAAGTATCATTCCACCCATGGGAAATCTAGTGCATTCTAGATTTTCCTCTTTCACATGGACAGACACATCTCTAACAACATTATTCCATTGGGGTGAAGGCTAGAATGTGCTAGTTTTCTGTCTTGCACAATCACAAGCGCATCACAAACAACATCATTCCACTGTTGGGGAAATTTAGTGCATGCTATCTTTTCTTCTTGAACAAGCACGTGCACATATCAAACGTCATTCCAACGTCGCAGAAATCTAGCATGTGCTAACTTTCCCTCTTGTAAAAGCGCAAGTGCATCTTGAACAACATCATTCCACTATGGGGAAATCTAGTGCATGCTATCTTTCCATTCGCAAAAGCACAAACAAATCTTGAAAAACATTCCACCATGTGGAAAGATATCGTGTGTTAGCTTTCCATATTTCACAAGCACAAGCACGTCTCGAACAACAACATTCCACTATGGGGGAAAGCTAGTGTGTGCTAGCTTTCCATCTTGCAAAAGAACATGCGCATCTCGAAAAACATCATTCCACCATGGGGGAAATATAGCGTTCGTTCTTGCACAAGAACAAGTGCATATAGAATAACATCATTCCACCGTGGGGGGAATATAATATGTGCTAGATTTCCCTCATTCACAAGCACAAGTTCATATTGGACAATATCATTTCACCGTCGGGGAAAGTTAGTACATGCTAGCTTTCTGTCTTGCATAAGCACAAGTGTTTCTTGAACAACATCATTCCACCATGGGGAAAGCTAGCTTTCCTTATTTCAAAAGCATGAGTGCATATAGAATAACATCATTCCATCATGGGGGAAATCTAGTGTGTGCTAGCTTTCCCTCCTTCACAATAACAAGTTCATCTCGAACAACATCATCCCACCGTGGGGGAAAGCTAGTGCATGAAATATTTCCCTCTTGCAGAAGCACAAGAACATCTCTAATAACATCATTCAACCATTAGTGAAAGTCAGTGTGTGCTAGATTTCCCTCTTGCAAAAGCATGAGCACAAATTGAACAACATCTTTCCACTTTGGGGGAAAGTTAGCACATGCTATCTTTCCCTTTTGGACAAGCAAAAACACATCTCGAACAAAATCATTCCACTATGTGGAAATTTAGTGTGTGCTATCTTTTCATCTTGCACAAGCACAAGCACATCTCAAACAACATCATTCCACTCTAGGAGAAATCTAGCACGTGCTAGCTTTCTTTATTGCATAAGCGCATCTCGAACAATGTCATTCCATTGTGGGGAAAAGCTAGCGCATGCTATATTTCTCTCTTGCACAAGCACACACATATCTCGAACAACATCATTCCACTATGGGACATACGATGCTAGTTTTCTCTCTTTCAAAAGAACAAGTGCATATCGAAAAACATCATTTGAATGTGGGGGAAAGCTAGTGCATTCTAGATTTCCCTCCTTCATAAGAAAAAGTTCATCTAGAACAACATCAACGTGTTCTATCTTTCCCTCCTTCACAAGCAAAAGTTCATCTCGAACAACATCAACGTGTGTTGGTTTTCTCTCCTTCACAAGCTAAAGTTCATCTCGAACAACATCATTCCACCATGGGGGAAAGATAGCACGTGTTGTCTTTTCATCTTTCACAAGCATAAGCGTTTCTCGAACAACATCATTCCATCGTGAGGGAAAGCTAGCTCATGCACTAGCTTTCCCTCTTGCACAACCACAAGTGCATATCAAATAACATCATTCCACCGTGGGGGAAAGCTAGAGTGCACTGGCTGATCTGGATTTATGTAGGAACACAATGAAATACTGAAATACACATAAACGCAGAGATGCAGCGGAAATAATACTTCATTTCATTAATAACAAATGACTGAAATATGCTTACAAACAGAATGCAAATAAACTAGCTAAGGTGTTGGTAGCTTATCTCTGAGAAGAGATGTGGTTGCTACTCGCATCCATGAGAAGATGATTACAATGAGGCTCTAGAGGTATTTTTACAATAGACGAGAATTCCAAAAGTCATATACATCCAAAAATCTAACCCTAGGAGATGAAGCGCCAAAAGTCATGTGGGCCCCGTTTGGGTAAGTTAGTACCTCAACTTCCCGGGGTCGTAACTTTTGCATACGATCTTCGTTTTGGGCGTGTGATAGCTCGTTGGAAAGGTATCATCGAGGAGATTCATTTTGGGGGCTCAATCATGCCTTCGGCTATCATTGAGAACCTCGATCTCAAAAAACCTTCATTTAGGCCCTC
>JZKD02S1673266.1:103507-152117 GCA_000966675.3 Picea glauca
AACCTTCATTTAGGCCCTCAAAATGGCCCCGAAAGTTAAAACCTGCTAAAAATAGTAAATTGCCAAAATTGCCAAAAAACTGTTTTGAACCAGTCGAAAAAGGTGGGTGGCCACCAATGTCCACCTAGATCACTGGATTTCCCTCCTTCACAAGCACAAGTTTATCTCGAACAACATCATTGCACTGTGGGGGAAAGTTAGTGCATGCTAGCTTTCCCTCTTGCAGAAGAACAAGTGCATCTCAAACAAGATCATTCCACCTTTGGAGAAAGCTAGTGCGCGATAGTTTTACCTCTTGCAAAAGAGAAAGCGCATCTCGAACATCATTCCACTATGGGGGAATTTTAGTGCATGCTAGATTTCCCTTTTTCACAAGCACAAAGGCATTTCGAACAACATCATTCCACCGTGTGGAAAGCTAATGCATTCTAGCTTTCCATCTTACACAAACACAAGAACATATCGAACAACATCATTCCACTGTGGGAGAAAACTAACACATGCTAGATTTCCATCTTTCATAAGTTCATCTCGAACAACATCATTCCATTGTGGGGGAAAGTTAGCATGTGCTATCTTTATGTCTTGCACAAGCACAAGCACATCTCCAACAACATCATTCCAGCATGAGGGAAAGATAACACGTGTTAGCTTCCATTCTTGCACAAGAACAAGTGCATATCGAATAACATCATTCAACTGTGGTGGAAAGCTAGTGTGTCCTAGATTTCCCTCCTTCACAACCACTATTTCATATCAAACAATATCATTGCATCGTCGGGGAAATCTAGCACATGCTAGCTTTCCGTCTTGCACAAGCACAAGCGTTTCTTGAACAACATCATTCCACTATGGGGGAAATCTAGCGCATGTTATCTTTCCCTCTTGCACAAACACAAGTGCATATGAATAACATCATTCCACCATGGAGGAAAGCTAGCGCATCCTACCTTTCTCTCCTTCACAAGCACAAGTTCATCTCGAGCAACATCATTCCATTGTGTTATTTTTTCCTCTTGCAAAAGCACAAGCGCATCTCCAATAACATCATTCCAATGTCAGGGAAAGCTAGCATGTGCTAGATTTCCATCTTGCATAAGTAAAAGGACATCTCTAACAACATCATTCCACTATGGGGGAATGCTAGTGCATGCCAACTTTTCCTTTTGCACAAGCAAAAATGTATCTCCAACAACATCATTCCACCATGTAGAAAGCTAGCATGTGCAAGATTTTTGTCTTGCGCAAGCACAAGTGCATCTCGAACAACATCATTCCACTTTGGGGGGTAGCTAGCATGTGTTAGTTTTTTGTCTTGCACAACTGCATCTCGAATAACATCATTCGATTATGGGGGAAAGCTAGAACATTCTAGCTTTCTCTCTTGCACAAGCACAACCACATCTCAAACAACATCATTCTACCGTGGGGGAAGGCTAGCACATGATAGCTTTCCCTCTTGCACAAGCATAAGTGAATATTAGATAACATCATTCCACTGTGGGGTGAATCTAGTGCATTCTAGATTTCCCTCCCTCACGAGCACAAGTTCATCTCAAACAACATCATTCCCCTGTATGGGAAATCTAGCACGTGATAGTTTTCCGTCTTGCACAAGCACAAGTGCATATTGAATAACATCATTCCACCATGCAGGAAAGCTAGCTCGTGCTAGCTTTCCCTCCTTCACAAGCACAAGTTCATCTCGAACAACATAATTCCACCATGGGGGAAAGCTAACACATGCTAGATTTCCCTCTTGTAGAAGCACAAACACATCTGAAACAACATTATTCCATCATTTAGAAAAGATACCGTGTGCTAGCTTTCCCTCTTGCAAAAGCACAAGTGCATCTCGAACAACATCATTCCACTATGGGGGAAAGCTTGCGCAATCCATCTTTCCATTTTCAACAAGCACAAATGCATCTCCAACAACATCATTCCACCATTTGGAAAGTTAGCGCGTCCTAGATTTCCGTCTTGCGTAAGCAAAAGCGCATCTCGAACAACATCATTCCATTGAAGGGGAAAGCTAGCACATGCTAGCTTTCTCTCTTGTACAAGAACAAGCACATCTCAAACAATATCATTCCACCATGGGGGAAAGCTATGCTATCTTTCACTCTTGTACAAGAAATAGTGCATATCAAATAAAATCATTCCACCATGGGGGAAAGCTAGCGTGTTCTAGCTTTCCCTCCTTCACAAGCACAAGTTCATCTCAAACAACATCATTCCACCATTGGGGAAATATAGCACTTGCTATCTTTTCGTCTTTCAAAAGCACAAGCATTTCTCAAACAACATCATTCCACCATGGGGGAAAGCTAGCACATGTTAGCTTTCCCTCTTTCCCAAGGACAAGTGCATATCGAATAACATCATTACACTGTGGGGGGAAACTAGCGTGTGCTATCTTTCCCTCATTCACAAGTGCAAGTTCATCTCGAACAACATCATTGCACCATGGGAGAAAGATAGTGCATGCTATTTTCCCCTCTTGCAAAAGCACAAGCGCATCTCAAACAACACAATTGCAACATAGGGAAAGCTAATGCATGCTATATTTCCCTCTTGCAAAAGTGCAAGAACATATCGAATAACATCATTCCACTGTAGGGAAAGCTAGCACATTCTTTCTTTCCGTCTTGCACAAGCGCATCTTGAACAACATCATTCCATTGTAGGGGAAAGCTAGCGCATGCTAAACTTCTCTCTTGCACAAGAACAACTTGAAGAGCATCATTCCACCATCAGGATAAGCTACCGGATGCTAGCTTTCCCTCTTGCACAAGCACAAGTGCATATCAAATAACATCATTCAATCATGTTGTAAAGCTAGCACATGTTAACTTTCCCTCCTTCACAAGCACAGGTTCATCTCGAACAACATCATTCCGCTGTCTAGGAAATCTAGTGTGTGCTAGCTTTTTGTCTAGCACAAGCATAAGCATTTCTCAAACATCATTCCACCATGGGGGAAAGCTAGCGCATGCTATCTTTCCCTCTTGCACAAGCAAAAGTGCATATCGAATAACATCATTCCATCATAGGGGAAAGCTAGTGTGTGTTAATTTTCCCTCCTTCAGAGGCACAAGTTCATTTCGAACAACATCATTCCACCATGGGGTAAATCTATCCATGCTAACTTTCCCTCTTGCAGAAACACAAGCGCATATCAAACAACATCATTCCATCGTCAAGGATAGCTAGCACATGCTAGATTTCCTCTTGCAAAATCACAAGTGCATATTGAACAACATCATTTCACTATGGGGGAAAGCTAACGCATGTTATATTTCCATTTTTCACAAGCACAAACACATCTCCAACAACATCATTCCACCGTGTGGAAAGCTAGCACGTGCTAGCTTTCCATATTGCACAAGCACAAGTGCATCTCAAACAACATCTTTATTGATTGTAGCTTCCTCAAACAAATATGGTAATAAATAAAGAGGTGCAAATTTATAGCAAAGAATAAGCCCACAGAAATATAATGCGATATTTAAGTAATGGAAAACTCTTTGGCCCTCCTTGTTGAGTGATAATCCAATATTGTCAAACTTCTAGAGTTGCCTTCCAACCTACATCCTTTGGTATGTTTTGGTTGCTCATAATATTAAAATATTTAAAGGAAAATCCTCATCTCCTTATATAGCTATCACCTCTGCTTCGTCCTTTTTAAAAGAATCAGTGGTAGTTGATTTTTCAAATATTAAGATCTAGAGCTCACTCCCAGAGAAAAAACGTGGCTAAAATTCTTAAATTTGTGGGATTGGTTCAAAATAGTGAACCCCTAGGCAAAGAAAGAGACCCTGAGGAATTTCCCTATAGACTCATCCCAGCGAAAGAAAACATAAGTGTCTAGATATCAAGACAAAAAAAACCATTTTTTCTTTTTGGTGGGGCTTCTAAGGCTAACCCAAGGAACACGGTCCACTTGGGGAGCCATCTTGGATGTTGATGGGAGACTGACATTTAAATTTGCATGGGGTCTACTATCTATAAAAAATGACATTGCAGAAGTTGTTGTCCTCCAAAGATTCCTTCTTCATGCCTTAACCTTTGGACATATCATTTCAGTTGATGACTCTTTCCTTGTCATACAACTGCTCTCAGGGACAATATTCTCCTTGAACTTGCAACTCCATAAACTATGTGAGAGGGTCATGGAAGAAATAGAGATTCACAGAGGTTCAACTTTCACATGTGTTGAAAAAACATAACAAGCTAGAAGACTCTCTTGTCAATGAGGTCTCAGAGATATCAAAAAGAAGAATGCTTTGGTTCAAAGGAGAGATGATTCTTGAAATATCTCACTCTTATGATCATATCTTGTGACATATGTCCTGTACATCTCTCTGCCACAAAAACATGTCTTGTACATATCTCTACCACAAAAGTCAGAGCTTCAAATGACCCCTTGAAGGGTGGATAAATTTTTTACCTGTAGCAGATCCTATGAGTCTTGTGCACTACTTTTTTCATATAATAGTTCAGTGACCACGACACATCTATCAGTGTATTTCGAATTTCAACTGGTATGGTTCACATTGTATGTGAGAGCTTTGCAATGATTCCCTCAACCAACTTTAGATGGATATGGGGAAAAAATGAGAATCATTTTTTCTAAAAAAGGGGCCACCTTGATATAGGCATGGCCAATCTATTCATCTTTTCTACAAATTAATATAAAACTTCCCTATTCCTGTTAAAAAAAATAAGAGCCAAATCTCCTCTAAGGGAGATAGAAAATGCCAAGTTACAACAAATTAATAGAAATTCAATTATGCAGCAAACCAAAGTGCCAACAAAGGATTTGAGCTTGAAGAAGGAACCCTCAAGATTAAATTGATAGTTGAGAGAATATAACCCTTCAAGGTTCATCCTCCATGAAGAAATGGCTAAGGAGTAGAGTACAAGTGTTTTCTAAAGGTGGAAAACCCTAGGAAGCTATATCCCTCCTCGTGGAGATCAATGTCAAATTTATCAAAATAGGTGAGGTGGACATGGTCACTGGCACTATGGACAAAAATGTAGCAAAAAACATTGGCATTAACATCAACAATGACATTGAGGTCGGTATTCAAGTATCCCCTCATGTTTTTTTTACTGCATCTTGATGTCTTTGGTGAAAATGTAATAGTTGTGCCTCTCAGTAGGAAATGATTTAGTTGTAAAAGTAGTGATTGGGTTTTCATCACAAAGGCTACACAAATTTTGTATCTTATCGCTGAGAGCCATAGAGGCCTTAAATTTATGAATAAAATCTAGAGCCATGTTGAGGGTTGATTTGGCTTGATTCCCTGGTTTCTTGTAAGTAAGATCTATTTTGAATTCAAGTCATAAAAGTTTCTCTTGTGAAGGATTGAAATTAATGTGATGAATGATTAATTGCCCATATTTAGAGATGCCTTCTTAAACAAGTGATCTAGTTTACAGATTAATAGATGGTTCCTTGTAGAAGCTAGCCATCTATTGGGGTGTTGTTGAAGAAGAAAAGACTACCAACAATGAAATATGATAGGAGGATGTTGCATTTCCTACCAAGCAATCTTATTTTCAATATCCAAAATATTATAATCTTAGACCACTGGAGAGTTCCTTTTCCCAACAGTGGATTACTTGCCTTTTATGAGTTCTTTTTCTTTATGTTTTTAACACAGGTTGGACACCCCTTTTAACCTGATTATGGGAGCTATTAAAGGATATTTTCAGCATCTATGGCATCCAAAATTGACCTCATGCAAGGATTTTCTATGAAGGGTAAATTTAGCATGATATATATCTAATATTGGCTAAAAAATGGCACCTTCATTAAACTTGTTTTCAGCTTGCTTGTGTGATGGAATGCTTACCTTCAAGAGTTATCCTGTGCCTAGAATATGTTAAGCATCTAACCATTGCCAATCTAAATGCTATTGAAGCTGCAAAACAAAAGAGAAAAAGATGAGGACTAATATTGGACAAGGTTCTTTTGCATCCTGTCTATGTCCAATCATTAAAACCACTGCTTCTACCATCCTACATCTCCCTCTTTTTCCCTCACACCTAAACCAACAACTTTTCCTAATACTGGAAAAGGTTATATATATATATATATATATATATATATATATATATATATATATATATATATATATATATATATATTTTTGTCTCCCTGTACTACACCTAAAACTCAGTATAGCCTAGAAAGCACTGACACAGATGAGCTTAGAGGGATTTAGGAAATTTTTGTTTTGATTAAAGACCTATCTTTTGATGTTTACTATATCCCCATATTGGCAGGTCATGGTTGGCGTTATTACAACTAGTAGACAAATTTTCAGAGTCCTTAGTTCTAAAGCATTTACAAGTAGGATTTTGACAGAGGTTGTCCAGAATGTGGTTAAAATCCCTACTAAGCACCATTCTTGGACAAAGATAGGTTGCCCCATTATTTCCAATGGGCAGGATGATGGAAAAAATAGAACATTGTTGAATTTCCTTATCGGTTGCCCCAGGGGAGCAATGTTTCTTCAATCTTTTGATTCTTTTGACCATGTAAAAGAAATTCTTAAATGATCAATGACCTGTTGAATCGTCATTGGAGGTGAAGAAGGAACATGTCCAAATTGTGATGGAGGATGCTTCAAACTATATCACCGATGGAAGATTTATAACAGAGAGACCTTTAGATATTATAATGTTTATTTTATCTAATAATGTTGTATATTATAATGTTTATGTTTATTTTGTTGTATACTTTGTAGACATGTTATAGAGGAACCTCCTCCACTTCCCAATCCTTAAATTCCTTCATCAATGACCATAACACAGTATTTAGTACTACAATCAAGGGCATCTCTTCTGGATACTTTGTCAAAAAAGTTTGAGTGAAGCTAGTGACAAGGAATGTCTTTCCATCTCCTGGTGCATGAGCAAGAATGCATCCATCATTTTATTTTGTTATTGTGTTTTTTAAAAAGAATTGAAACCCATAAAGTTGAAGCTGATGAATACATTTTTCAATAGGGGATAGAGAACATGCTTCAATACAGGGGATTTTGATGTCTTTCTTTCCTTTCACCCATGTCAATGATATTGCATTTAAAAAAAATTCTTGTATGTTCACTGGGGTTATTTTTGGATTGTTTTTCTTGTTTATGCCCCTGCATAAATGCAACCAGTTTGTTTATGCAAGCTAGTAAAATAAAGACTATCATATTCGACAATATACTGCCAAGCTATGCCTCTATGGAAGAGGTAGAATAAGGAACACATGATCTAGTATGCTTGGAAAAAAAGAAGCAAGTTGTGGAGTAGAGAAATAAAGTACTTAATAGAATGGTCAAACAAACCAATGGAAGAATCCATCTAGGAATATTTGGCCTTTGCAAGAGGGTGTTATTTTTGCTGCAGATGCTTATGTGTTGAGTGTTCTTTATCTTCTGACTGGAGGTTTCCATTGTAAAAACATAGCCAGTTTCCCTTAAAAAATTGAGCAGACTGTATTGTCCATCAACTTACTTTTTCCCCCACCCCACCCAACACACACAAGACAATTTTATTTTTGCAGAGGGTAAGGGGAGACTGATCCACAACTAATCACACAATTTATGTTTCACTTTATTCCCAAAGAAAACACATGGTTTCTATATTTTTCATCAGTTGCATATTTATAAATATTGAAAAGGTGTAGTGTGGGTTATTTTACACAGCTTAATCCAGGACTATTATAACTTCTAATCATAATTAGTGCTATATTGAAGTATGCATTAGCAAATTGGTGAGTGTCATTATAAATTATACGTGTGACCTAAGTAATATAGCATTCACAAAGGAAGGTAACTTTTCAAAGGTTTCTAATCCATGTGCATATGCATTCTCATTTTCATTCACAAGTTAGCAAACCTGTATGTATGAATATGTAAAAAGAATTTTGTTTCCTATGTAAATTGCAATTCTTGAGGACAACCAAATATTTGTTTTCTATTTTTCTAGGATAATGTTGTATTTGATGTTTGTAGACCTCTCTTTAATACATTTTCAGCATTTGAAAATGATCTAGAAAAAGAGGACAACCTTGAGAATCTAATAAATACTCAACTTGTTGCCTTACAAAAGGCTTTGGGAATACCTAATGACAGTGAAAGGAGGAAAGTGATAGGAAAGTATTTAACCTTTACAGAATTGTGCGAATTGGTCATTACACATTAGATATAGTACCTGAAAATTTTCCATCAACATGAGGTCGTTTAGATGGCCTGGAGATGTATCAATACCAAAGGCTCTTGATCCACTCCTTGTCCTCATTTTCATTCTGCATTTTGACCAAGTGATTTATCCTTTCTTAGATAAGCATGGAATTGCTATGAAAGTAATAAGAAGGTTTATTTTGGGCATGATGCTATCTTTTGTTTCATTTTTTTTATATCAGGGTTGCTCCAGTTATCAATTGATAAGAGAATCACTTCAAGATCCATCACATCTTATATTAACATTATCTCAGATTCCAAGCCTGATAATAAGGATAATTTGGGATTCTTCAACTTTGCTTACCAAAATGAAAAGGAAAATAAAATATCAATTCTTTGGTAGGTACCTCAGTATGTAATAATGACAACAACATAAGTAATATTCATGGTCATTGGATTGAAACTTTTTTATTTGCAGGCCCCTGTTTCTACGAAGTTAGTAGTTGAAGAAATCTAGCATATGGAATCTATTGAAGGTGATTTGATCACAATTTTAGTTGTGGGTATCATTGGGAACAAACTATCAACAAAAAAGAGGTCATTCTTATTTGCAGTATAAGGAATTATTGGTATGGTGATCATGATATGGCTAAGTGCATGTTTCAAAAATGCAGATAACCCCAGTGTTGAAGAAGATAGTGTCACTATTAGTTCATAAGTTTGAGTCCAACATGTTGGAATGAGTAAGTCCTACTTGTCTTATAACTTAATTTGTGAAACTTGACATGTCTGTATGCTTTTCTCAACCAACGTTCGACCATATTTTCCTCAAAGTCCCTATTTAGGTTCTCAACTGAATAAAGATAAAACAATCATGTTTAAAAGATATTAGAATGTAGGACCATCCTTGATCCTGCACATTTCTCACAATGTTGTGACTTTGGTTTATATTATGAACATATTTTACCTTACTTAAGGGAAGGATGGTGCTAACCTCATAGAGTTTCCATGGCGTTTGGGCTAAAGGTTTACAAATGATGCCTAAACAATGTATAGAGCCAAACCCAACTTGATTGAGAAAATTGGCAATATCATATCTACAACATCGTTTCTCTCTGGCAGGAGATGCCAACCCGATACCCACAAGTTCCATGGTAATGACATTTCCACCACCAATTATAAAAGTGTGATATGAAGTGCTCTTTAGGAACATCAACGAAATGTAGATAATTGGATTGATTTTGGCTAAGAATTTCCCAATTTGAATCGATTGTGTTTTCTTCTAGCATGTATGAGATATTGGAGTCTTTTCAAAAACCCATTGTTCACCCTTTGGTTTAATTGAGTGTGAAAGAAAATAGGACTAAGGAGCTATCCGATTGAAATTTCTGGAGTTATCATTTAACCCAAAGACATAAAGGATTAGTGAGTGCCCCTAATATTCAAGATTTGGATATTGTAATAAATGTTGTCACCATTGCTATGTTCATGGAAGATGCATTTTTGAAACTCAATTTTGGAAATGGATGTTAAAGATAAAATAATCAATCATGTTGAGGAACTAGACTCCCAAATATTTATACAAGTGGATCCCTATACTCTGTTTTATATTTCAAGTGGAATGGCCAAATATTTTGACAAGGGATTATATTAGGCATGTCCTGTCAACAATCTGTGTGTGTCCTCCAACGTTTGGCCATCTTTGTTTGGATTTATTGAGGTCCTAGAATAAATTTCTATTGGGCTTTGGAGCTTGGATTCTCTGTTCCTCCTCTATCATTCAATTTTTTGTTGGTTACACATAAATTGACCAAAATCCATGATAACAAAATTCTTCATCAGCATGGGTGATATACTTTCCTCTTTTCAATTACATGATACTTTCATGTTGGGGTCAATTCCAGATAAGAGTTTACTAAATTTCACAGTTTTCAAAAGAAAAAACTTACAAGAAAACCAAAATTCACTTTCCCCGCTGTCAAGCAATGTCCTCTCTCTTGGTGGTGATCACAGGAAAATACTAATTCAGACAATGCTCCAAGTTGTCTCCATGGATTTCTTGTACCCAAAATTGATCAATTCGTACTTGAATGCACAGCTAGAAAGCATATCCGATCTTGTATTATTTCTGACCAACTTTCACTAATTACATTGCCTATTAGTTCAGAAGAATATGAAGAGAGCTCTTTCCTTAGTTTCGGTCTTATGCATTTAAAAGGAACATCTGATCTTGTATCACAACAAGATCAAGCTTCAAGGAAACTCACTAAGAGGAGACCAAAGAGTGAAGTTTCTTTTGGGTTTATTAATAACTTTATAACACCATCTCACTATTCAAATTTGGCATATCCAAAGAGTGTTGAATATACTTACAAAAGATTTTTTTATTTTGTGCATTGTATCCTTTTCATATGGATGTTTGTTTTTCTCAATGCCTTTGTGCATTTGTTTAAAGCAATCCAGTCCTTTAAATCCTTTTGAATATATTTAGTAGGTTGGGAGCCTATATTAGCATTAGATTCTCTTATGTTGTTTGTTCACATGGAGTGATTGAAATTTGAATCCTAAAGTAGTGTGAAAGGGAATTTAATTGAAATCACTAACTTTTTTCTTTTGTGGAGAATGAGTGGATAGATATTCCACAATGGAAATTCAAAAAACATTTGAAAAAGTAAGAGAGAGTGCAAAAACTTATTTAGAAATAAGAGGGGAATTTACAAATATCAATACAGTGAGTGTGATCATGTAGATTTTAATTAACTATTATAGCTACTATAGAAGTGTGTTGATCAATGAAGGTCGGGACTAAACTTCTATTTTCCTTCTATAATCACAATAACACTCTATTTTCACCCTTTTCATTAGAAACCTCTGCCATATCCTCCATCCTCCATCCTCTCACTCTTCTTGCTGTCTTCATCTTCAATGTTGCCAGTGGTGCACTCCTTGAAGTAGGACCATGCCAGAATAATAAGAACAAAGACTGCCAATGGTGCACTCCTTGAAGTAGGACCATGTCAGAATAATAAGAACAAAGTCTTTGAGAGAAAGAAGATCACCCTCTCCACCCAATATTATATAGTCAAAATTTAAAGAAGATGAAAAAATTATAATCAAATATAACAATACGAAATAAATTGACATTTAGAAATTTTCACAGAACATAAAATGAAAGGAAGGAAAAACACATTATCATCATCATATTTTCATTTGACAAGAAGATGGGATGTGAAATTCTGGGCCCATTCTCAACCACTTGAGCTCTGTAAGGTGGCACTACTCACCATGTGAGTGCATGTTTGTCAGAAACATGGCAGATGCAAGAGAGGCCTCAATCATTTTTTTTCCCATTTCCTTGTCTAGACATATTCATTACGTGCAGAATGAAAGGCATGAAAAACACATGACCATCATCAAATTTTCATTTGTCAGGCAGATGAGATGCGAAATTCCATGCCTGTTCTCAACCACTTGAGCTCTATAAGGTGGCACTATTCATCACGTGAGTGATTGTTTGTCAGAAACTATGGTAGACACAAGAGAGGCCTTAATACTTTATTGATTTCCCTATATACCTATTTGGACATATTCATTACGTGTAGAGATAACATTTGTTTAAGTGATATAAATCTCTAAAATTGTAAGGAAAGCCAATAGACTGAATCATTCATGTTTAAAAAAAATGGACATTGAGGATATCCATGTCCTTGGATTCTTGTTTCAGGGTTGGATTGAACCAAATACATGTAGAGAAATTGCACGTGAAGCTAGAAAACTAAGTCATTCATGTTTAAAAGCATAGGATTACACCATCTCATTTATATCTGGGCCATAGGAATTGGAAGTGAACATTGTGTTCACCCACATCCTTGCCTTCTTGTTTTTGAGTTGGTCTAGTTGAAAAAATCTACCGCCAATTCACTTTGGTAGAAATGCAAGAAAAACCTGCAAACCGAGTCATTCATGTGTTAAAGCATAGTCTTACATCTTCCTGCATTAGTATTTGGGCCATAGGCATTGGCAGTGAATGTTGTGGTCACCCACATTATTGAATTCTTGTTTATGGGTTGGTTTAATTGAAATTAATTTCTCACCAAATACTTCTCTACAGAAAATGTCAATAAAGCCCAAAAACTGAATTTAGCTTGTTTAAAGGCAGAGACTTGCATCGTCATGTATGCATATTTGGGACATAGGTATTTCCAGTGAATGATGAGGTCACCCACATCATTCAATTCTTGTATTTGGTTTCTCTACATTGCTTTGAAACTATGAAGGCCTCTGTTGTCATTGCAAGGCTTAGACCCAATTGCATCTAGCTTTGCAACTGGCTTTCTCATTTCTTTTATTTGGTTGTGATTCAAATAGTGATCTGTGGGAAAAATTGAAAATGGTAATTGAGGACATGTGACCAAGAATATTCTTATCACTGGTGCTACTGGATTTATTTCATCTCATGTAGCCAAAAAACTGGTGAGGAAATACTCACAATACAAAATTGTGGTACTTGAAAAGCTCGACTATTTCTCAAACCTGAAGAATATTCTACCCTCTAGTTCTTCTCCCAATTTCAAGTTTGTGAAGGTAGATATTGGGAGTGCAGATATAGAAAATTATCTGCTAATCATAGAACAAATTGATACTATAATTCTTTTTGCAGCCCCGACCCACGCAAAAAATTCATTTAGGAACAACTTTGAGTTTATGAAGAACAACATCTATGATACTCATGTTCTTCTTGAAGCATGCAAAATGATTGGACTAATTAGAAGATTCATTCATGCGAGCACTGATGAAGTTTATAGTGAAACAATGACGAATGCCATTGAGGGAAATCATGAGGCCTGTCAGCTTCTACCCACCAATCCTTACTCTGGAACAAAGGTAGGAGAGAAGATGTTGGTCATGGCCTATGGAAGATCCTATGGCTTGCCTGTTATCACCACAAGAGGTAACAACGTATATGGGCCTAATCAATTTCCTGAAAAATTCATACCCAAGTTCATTCTTCTTGCAATGCAAGGTAAGTCACTCCCTATTCATGGTGATGGATCTAATGTTAGGAGTTATTTGTACTGTGAGGATGTGGCTGAGGCTTTTGAAGTTGTTCTACATAAAGGTGAAGTTGGTCATATGTATAGTATTGGTACACAGAAGGAAAGAAGAGTTATGGATGCGGCTAAGGATATCAGTAAGTTGTTTTCATTGGATCCGAGGAAGCTTATAAATTTTGTAGATAACATGCCTTTAAATGACTAGATATAGGATAAGTTAATTTTATTAATGTTCGACTAATGGCCACAAAAGTAGGTCGAAGGGACTGTTGAGTACAAAGATGTTATTACAAGGCAGGAGTGTCAAAAGGTGGCCTATAAAAGGAAAGATGCAGAAAATAAAGTGAAGGAAGGTATAGTAGTAGGGAGTGAGATCTAAGTGGAGAATATTATTTGAATGATAAAAAACTCAAGGATCTAGGGTGCTTTGAAAGGACTAAATGGGATGTGGGATTGAAGAAAACAATGGATTGGTACATAAGACAGCTTGAGAAACCAAGTTCAATCTATAGCCCAGTGTGAAGGAGATATGTAATGTCCATGCCTAAGGCTGACATGACATGTGATATAAGTCGTCAGAATATCATATTTAAAAAATAAATTGAAAGCATAAAATCCTTGTGTAGATGACATGTGTAACATAAAAGAAAATTTATGAAAAACACACCAAGCATTAATACACACACACATACCTTCCCAAAGGGTTGGATCCAATGGTGAGGAGAAATGAATTTTTTCATTAGTGGGCAAGTTCAATTTTCGTGAGAGATTTTCCTAAATCAATGGGGTCAACTTGAGGTAGTGATCGAACCTATGGTTGCACCTAGATATATTATATTAAATTATGTAGTGACCTGTGCACACACAAGTGGATCAAATCCCACCCCTCGAATGGGTTCAAATGGATTATTTCAAGGTGGGGGGTGGATTTTGTTGGGAGGTCTATGGTTCTAGTTGGTTTGAACAAGGAGGAGGAATTATGCTGGAGGTCTCCAGTTCTAGTTAGTTCAAACTCACTATTTCAAGGTGGATGTGGAGTTTGTTGTGAGGTCCACAGTTCTAGTTCGGCTGAGTTCCGTCGAGTTTTACTAGCTTCAATTGTCACTTGCACTTGATATTTTGTCCATCTACTAGCCTAGATCCATATCTTTTAAATGTCGAGAGATTTACATATCAATTTATTTTTATCCCTCTTGTTGCTTAATAGATCTGGAGTTAAAAAGGATCTATGCTAGCATTAAATTATATATGATGTGGGTGAATGTTCTATAAGTTGACTCTATTATGTCATCTTGTTAAAGATATGAGTTAGATGAAAGAAACATTGAATATAATATCTTTCATTTTTCATTTTCATGATAATTTAAATATCAACCAAAAATCAAAACATTCCATGGTACAATATCTCGTTGAGGCATTCTTTCAAACAATTTGTGGGTAGATTTTACATTCTCACATTTAACGTAACCAACAATGACTACAATTCATGTGACAACTTTTCATTGAGGTGTTCTTTCAAACAATTTGCAGGAAATGTTAACGGTCCCACTCTTGGCATACATGTCTACAAAACCAATCCCCACCTAGCTTACAATGAACACCAATTAAAAACAAGCAACTTATCATAAATTTTCTAACCACATAAAAAATCTACGAATTAATTACCAAAGAAGAGCAACAATGGAAAAGTTGCAAGGATCCCCTCCTTAGGCTACACCTTTCTCCTTAAAATGGATATGGAATCAATAGATTTCACCTATAGAGTGATGGTTTACCTCACTAGGGACTTCATACAGATTTGAAACCATCTGTAAAGCCAAAACCCTGTTCAAATATTTCGTCAAATATGTTCAACTAGGGCTTCTGTCGAACTAAAACCTTATTCAGGTATTTCGTCAAACAAGTTGCAAATGCTGAAGATGAAATTTGTTATGCCAAATATGCAACAGAGGATCCTACTCCAAAACCCCTCACATTGATTGTTGTGTTAACATTCTTGGTCATTCGTAACCATTCCATGTTCTCAACATTGTTGTAGTGCTTGTAAGTCATCAGTAGGAAGTGGTATCGATCGAGGGGTGCTTAAATCTCTTCATCACTCTCATTTTCAATAGCCATTGCATCCTTCTAAAGAACACTTGGCACCTCCATAGTCCTTATCGACGATTCAACAGGAATCAAGATCCTGTCTGCTACGATTCGATATCTTGTTAGCGTGTTGCCTTGTCAAGGGAGTCTCCCTATTCAAGCATCAGTTTCTTCAGACTCAATGCTAAAGAAATAGAGGAAAATATTTTAAAACCTATGTGGACCTGCTCCTTGCATGAATATTCTAGTATTACATTGAACATCTCCCTTAGGAGCTGCTAGGTGTGATGAAGAGATTCACCAATCTATATGGAAAACTACCTACTACTTCGTTCTGCGTCAATGCTTAGCAACCAGTCAATACCATAGCAGGTATTTCAATCAAAAACTTTGGGAGAAGATGAGATGCGGTCAATAAAGTGATGTTACCAACTTCCTTCTCTTGATCATAGGTTCGGGAATGACAAAATCCACAAGTTGTTGCATTAATTTCCTGCGAAAAAGATGCACAAACCCTAAGATGCTAAGGAATTGTCAGCCAATAATCTTCAAGGTTTGATACCTTTCAACCTAGATTCTCTATGATTGCATCAGTGAGCAAGTTGAAATGTGGGGAAATTATTTAACAAGACACGATCATCAGCTTCTTCAAAACAATGAATTTCGCGTAACCCCAACTGAAGCTGATTGGAAATGTGGGAAAATTATTTAACAACACCCAGACATCGAAAACCAATGAATTTCGTGTAACCCCAACTCAAACTATGCTAGAAGCCATTCATTTTTTTCCAATTGCCCAATTGTCAAAAAAAAATTACCTAGAAAATTTATTTTGTGGGAATTATTTGTCCAATTGCCATTTTTTAGTTTAATCTATATAATGTTTTTGGGTGGTTTAAAGGGGCAACTATATTTTAGTGGGAATTATTTTTCCAATTGCCATTTTTGAGTTTAATCTATATAATGTTTTTGGGTGGTTTAAAGGGGCAACGTTGAACCTTTTCCAATTATTGTTCTTCTTTAATTTCAGTTATCAATCTTCCAACAACCTCCTTCAACTAGATCTTGTTAACCCACCTATGTTAGAATGTCTCATTACTATTGTTACAACTACATGCCTCTAGTCCAGTATATGAAAAAAACTTGCATTATTGTTCACATATAGATCTTGACTCATGTTCACAATCACCCAGGAAATAGATCTACCCCATTATTGTTCCCATATATATCTACCCCATTATAGACCACCGACGAGTTATTTGAGTTGGACATGTTTTGTTGATGGATTATGTTGGGATCTCTGAAGGTTTGCTTACATGTTGGAATGACATTATACAACTTCTTAATTGTTTTTATTTCAATTATGGTTTGAGTACGAAGTTTAAGGCTAGAGAGTTGGGTTTCTCATTGGTTCTTTTGAATCTTTATGGGCCCTATGAGAATAAACTAGGATAATCAAAATTCTTCTTTCAATCGCAGATTTTTAATTCAAAATTCTATCATCTTGGGTGGTGATCTCAATTTCACATTACATTTCTCAGAGGTTTGGGGTGAGTCTTGTCGAGTGGACCATTAAATGGCATGTTTCTTCCTTGACTGGTTGGAGACGACAAGTCTATTCAATGTAGAGCCGGTAGAGGTCAAGCCAACATGGATTAATAACCAAGGGGGATGGGGATGGTGTTAGCACAAGAATTTGCAACTAAAAGAGGCCTGCCTCTCCATAAGAAACTAAATAACCTCTAACAGGTTAAAACAAAGGCTTTCATCTATCAGCCCAAAGTTCTTGATTAGTCTCATCATATGGAAAAGCATAGATATTATGTAGCACCATGGTGCTGCGAAATTGTCTATATAGCATAGTCTGCCATTTTACTACCTAAAATGTTACCAAGTTTGTTAAGCAATGTAATGATGGCACTATGAATTCCATAGGTTGTTACCAAATCCGTTTTTATGTCGGATGCTATCAAATCTGTCAACATTGAAGTGATGTAGTTGTGAATTATGATGGCACTACCAAATTGCATGTAGACACACAAGCAATCACTGCCAAAATTTTCTACCGAAATTTTGGCACAGACCAAATTGTGCAAAGTTATTTTTGGACGCTTATGCCAGTTTTGAGTGACTAACTTAAAACTTGAATTATGAACAACTGAGAAGGTATTTTTGAAAAATGGAGGAGATTTTTGTTCATCACATACCAAATAACAAAAACCTCTCTCATATTTTCTAAATGTGTTATGGTTTGAGACATATTAGACATAGAAGTGGTGCTACCGAATCTACATAACTATTTTACAACAGTGCTACCGAATTTCCTGTAGTGGTCACGGTTTTGATATTTTCCTTGTTTAGAGGTTGCCACCTGTCAAGGAGGATTTGAATGGTTTGTCAAGGATAAGTTAGATGTCAAGGGACACATGAACCTAAGTTTTATCTCCATCAAAGGCCTCATGTAATGAGGTGGAAACAATTTATTAATGGCTTCCAACAAATTCCTGAAAATTAGTAGTTTGTTGGATTTTTGTCTCTTTGATTGTTGCCACCTATCTCCAAGGCTTATAATCCAATGGAGGAGATGGGATTCGACCTCCTAAGGTTATTTGGATGATATTTTATATTTAAGGAAGGAAATATCTCTTGGAGAGGGAGTCATGAGCCAAGAGAGGCTAGAGAGAGTAGGAACAGGCAATTTTCCTGTGTGTGTTCATTTGCATGCCTGTGGCCATTTTATGATTGTAAGAATTACTGCTATTGGACACTCATGAGAGCTGCGATTTCAGATTATAAATATTTTATTTATATTTATTCTTATTTGAATATATTGCAGATTTGAGGATCAAAGGATGTTAATGATTTATGGATCCCTAAATAGTAGAGGATCTGTTGTATTTTTCCCATCAATCATTGTTTATATTTAAGTATTTGTTGATTCATTAAATTGAGAGGATCTTTGTTTAGTGAACATTATATCTTATGTTTTCCTTCTTCATTCTTCCACCTATCAACATATAATATTGTTTTCTGTTGAGCATCTTTAGTGCCTTCAATGAGTAGAATGTTTGTGACTCCATTGCCCATTGGTGTAGCCTACTGATCTACAGTTTTCTACCCTCTCCCTTTCTTTCTCCATATTGTTGATCCACCTATTCAAAACCAAATTATCTTTTACATTCTAATGGGTGTTGAGCTTACACTTTAGCAGTCAAAATGTGACTTTTAGTGCTAACAGATGGTATTGCTAAGAGATTAGACCATTTCCTTGTTCATGAAGATATTTTGTTGTAGGTTCATCAAGTGAGGTCTTGGGTTTTAGCGTGTAGGTTTTTTGATCATATTCTTGATTATGTTTGAGTTGGTCCATCCAATGAAGAAACTTGGAGCCTCATTCATGTATAATCCCATGTGGAGTGCAGAGGAGAACTTTTGTGATTTGGTTAAGTCTTCTTGGACTAGATTTGATCAATCAAGTGCTTAGTCTCCCAGTGAGCAGTTTATCAAATCTCTAAGGGTGATCAAGGAAAAAGTGTCAGCTTGGGCTTCTAAAAGGTTTCATGACTAAGATAAACTATTATTGGAGATAGAGGAAGAGATGGTGTTACTTTCGAGTGACAATGAAGGGATTCTAAATAAGGAGAGTTTGCAGTTAATGGAAGGGGCTTCAAAGCATGTCTCTCAATTGCGGGATATGTTCAATAGATGGACCATGATAGAAGAGGCAAGATATATCATGTTGATGTTGAATATATTTTGTTCATGTGCAGCATAAACCTTTGTTATGGCCTACATCTTTTAGGTTATGAAATGTTCTTCTTGATCAAACCCCTCTTTAGGCTCAACCAAGAATTTGCCTAAGATAAATAAAAATTAAAGATCAACCCTCTCCATGATAGTTGTATCTTCTCATGATAGAATTAAACTAGCTCACAATATATAGATTGTCATGTTGGAATGGGGGATATGTTGACCCTATTTTATGTTCTAGAAAAACAACAATCTCATGCAAAACAAGCCCCAAGAACGTGCCTCATTTAACCTCATATCTCTAGTTAAATGTGTCACAAAAATGATTGCCTTCATACAACCAATAGATCCAAAGGAAAACATCTTGATAATGAACAAACTATACTATAGGGAACTGCTTATGTACAACTTTATACTCATAAAAATGATGGAATCTATCACTGAATACCAATGTGTTTAAAGTATGCCTTGGGTATGTGTTTGTTTTCCTCCTTTTCCTTACAACATCACAACTTGCATAGTCCTCCTTTATGCATATTAGAGACCCAATGGAATTTGTGGACCCAATATAAGCAGATTAAACCTATCTCCCCATCATCCTGTACTCAAAGAAGGATGTCATATAGGACTATTTCCAATCTTTCTAGATAGTCCCCTTGGCATCTAGGCTCATTTTGAATAAACTATCATAAAAAATGATCTTAAAGAGTTGCATAAAAAATTTCCTACCTTTTTCCTGGAGCCTTTGGGGATGACCAATTATTCTCTATAAGAACCAATTGCTTGAATCTTTTGCACATATACCCCCATTCATGAAATCCGTTTTTGGATATTCTATTTCCTGCAATGGAGGGGATTAAAAACAATTGATCTCTATTTGACACTAAGGTCCTAAATGGCCTAAGAAGATCCCAACCTTTTCTAGGCTCTTAAAATTCCCAATGCATCTCTTTGGATACTAGCTACCAAGACTGCCACACCCTTGTGAGGATTCTTGAAATTGATATCCAAAAATCATGTGCTCCACTTATAATCATTTTGGGCACAATTAAGAGCCTAAACTATTCACACCTAGCACCTTTCTCATGTAGAGATTCACCCAATTTCTATCAACATTGGTTATCTACAACTATCGTTACATATGCCATTATAGTTTATACCAAAGATTTCTTTGTGGTAGAAGGTTTGGTTGATATTGTTGTCCTAGTTCTGCCTCTTTGGTTTTCCATCTTTTCCAAGTGTCTAGTTGATTTCTTGGGTTCTAGAAATTTCCAGCCAGTTTGAGTCCTACGCTATTTGTGTGAGGCCTAAGTCTTATGTACCATTTTTTTTGACTGAGAGGTGGAAGATGTTGCCAAGAGTTCATCCAAAATAAAGCAGTGGTACCATTTCCTATTTCCCAAAAAGTGTGATCTTGGACAAGAGATATGTTGCGTTATGTTGTATTCCAAATGAGATATCCGTCTTGGCTATTGTTCCATCTAATCAACTAATATTCCCTCATTGTGTTAGCATATTTTTGCCTCCGTAATATGGCCTAGATTTCAGTTGGTTTTGTGAGCCACCTCCACCAAAGTTTCACTCCAAGTACCTGGTTGAGGATTTGGGGGTCTCTCAGACCCTGGCCTCCTGCTTATTTTGGTTTAAACAATTCATTCCAGTTAACCAAGGCCCATTTGCAACCTTCCTTTGTTCCCTGCCAAAGGAAATTTTTCTAAATGCTTTTGATGGTGTTGAGCACCGAAATAGGAGGAACCAATCCGGAGAAAATATATAAGGGAATAGCTTGAAGGACTAATTTAAGGAAGATTAGGCAATTGGCCAAGTTAAGGGTTCTAAAAGTCCAGGAGATGTGTCTTTTTTCTCGAGAGGTAATCAAACCCTCCCAGGAGCTATTACATAAAGCATTGTCAATGAGAGGTACTCCTAAATAGTTGGATGGAAGGGAGTCCCTGCTAAAGCCTAGGATTCAGAGAATATAAGAATGAATGGCTTTAGGGGTGTTCAAGAAAAAGATCATGGATTTGTATTGATTGATGATCGTATTGGAAGCCATGCTAAATTCATTGATAATTGATCATAAGTGTCTTGCTTCACATGCAATGGGGGAACCCATTTTCATTGCGTCATCTACAAACTATTTGTGTGAGATTGTGGGGTTCAAGCCATGAAGGGGAAGCCCTTGGAGGGAGCCTTTAGCTATCGTGACCTTGATGTAACAATTCAAGCCTTCCACCATGATAATGAAAAGGAAGGGGGAGAGAGGATCACCTTGCATAATGCCTTTGGAAGAAGAGAAAGGTTCGGATTGGATTCCATTGATTAAAATAGAAAACAAGGTTGTTGAGGTTAACTCAAGAATCCAGCCGACCCAATCAAGGATGACCCCAAAAGTAGGTAGGAGGGCTTGCATGCACTACCAACTGAGTGTGTCAAAATCTTTGGGCAGATCAAGTTTTAATAACATACCAGGTGTTCTTGTGATTTTCAAAGAGTGTATAACCTTATGTGCAAGGAAGATGTTATCCATGATTTGATGATATTACACATAACCAGACTATTCCTGAGATATAATATGATGAATAATTGATTTAAGTCGAAGAGAAATTACCTTAGTTAGGATCCTGTAGATGACGTTACACAAAGCGATGGGAATGAACTGTTTGGGTTTTTTTACTCACTTCACCTTTGGAATGAGAGTGATGAAAATAAAATTAAGTGCTGAAAGAACTTTCCCTGAGTTTCTAGAGTCTTCTATGAGCTACCACACCTTCTCCCTAACTAAGGCCCAACAATGGTGGAAAAAATTGATGGTGAATCCATTTGATCCTAGAGCCTTCCCTGTCGACATGTATTTCATTTCTTGGTTGACCTCCTCAATTATGATTGGTCTTAGAAGAGTTGCGTTCTAGTCGGGGGTGACAAGAGAGGGATTATGCTTTGTTATTTTTCCAATTGTTGTTGACCTATGTGATTGTGGTTTCGTAAGAATATTTTGGTAATAGTTGGCAAGTTGCTGCTCTATTTCAGAGTGGGTGTGAGGATGTAGCCTTGGGCATATTCTAATTTTGTTATCCTAATGATGTGTCTTCGTTGGATCATGGAGTGATGGAAACATTTGGTATTTTCCCCGCCTCCCTTAGCCATTGTATTCTAGATTTTTAACACTCTAGGATTTCCTCCCTTGAATATCTCTCCTCCAACTGCTTCTTGACTCTTGCTTCTTCTTCCTGTAATTGTTCTGTGTAACCTAGATGGATGATCTCTTGTTGGATACCTTTCATCCTTTGTTCCAGATCTTGTTGGGCTTGAAAAATGTTCTCGAAGGTTGTTCTGTTCCAAATATTAAGTGTTGCTTAAATTTTTTAAGCATTTGTTGAAAGTGATACATCAAAAAGTCATGCGATATTGTTGCATCCTACCACCATTGATGATTATTCTCTTGAAAATCTGGGTGAGTGAGACAAAATTTCTCAAAGTGGAAGGGTATTTTCCTGGGTGGGTTGGTTGTGTCTATCTAAATCTGAACATGCCAGTGATTCGAGCACCCAATATGGCCAAGATGTTTTCTTTCATAAAAAAATCCTTCCATCATTAGTGGTTCAGAAAATAGGAAATGTACCAACCTACATGCTATATGCTGAGATCCATATCTCTTGTTGGACCATGTGTAGTCCCCTTTGATGCTCTCTATGTTGATTAGACCTAGAGCTTCAATGGTTTCTTTAAAATATTCTGAATCGTGCTCTAGGCTACAGATTCCCACCCGTTTTCCTTCCAGGGAGGTGATCATATTAAAATCCCTTCCTAAGATCCAGTGTTGTCCTCTCGTGATGTTTCTTAAATGACGAAGACTTTGAAGGAAGTTTTGTGTGTCTTGTTGCGACTAGGGGCCATAAAAATTAGTGATGATGCCTTCTTTGTCTAATCCTATTACTCTGTATTCGACAGATATTTTCCATTCCATGGAGAAAGAAACCTCCAGGAAGAAAGTTGATGGATTCCACAAAATTACTAGTCCCCCAGCAACTCCTCTAGAGTCCATGGGAATAATGTTTTCTTTTTTCCAACATCGGCCAAAGATGTGTTCTGATTCTATCCCAACACATTTGGTTTTCTAAAGTAGAAGTATGTATAGGTTCTCATCCATGATGTGCGTTCGAAGAAGTCTTTGTTTACTTCTTCTGTTCAATCCCCTGATATTCCATGTGATAATATTCATGAGGGAGAGGGAGTGGGGAGGGTTGGGAAACTATCTGAGATCAATTGTTTCTGTCAAGAGTTTACCATGAAGTGGCCTACCTATTGAATTAGTTGCTGAGTGGATTTACACCCATGCATTTTTTCCTCTTTGGCTTTGTTGTGTGTGTCCTTGAGAAGGTCTTAATGGATTCCAAAGCCCTTGCTAGCTCTAAATGTTTCCCATATAGTAGAGTCCATGTATACTTTGTGGAACTTTCTTAGTTGATTTGGTGGTGCTGGTCCTAAGGTCTGCACCTGACTGCTAAAGGGAAAAACTAGGCCACCTCAGTTGTTGGAAGGATTTATCTTTTATGAATTAGGTTTTTTATTTTTTATGGTCAGCTGATAGATGGGTTTTCAAGTGCAGGGATCTAGTTGGACTGTTCAACAATATCACTATAAGGTTTCCCTTAGCTGGTTGCATGCATTTTGGTAAGCAAATAAAGATATGAAGATAAAACAAAGCAAATAAAAACAAGCATACAATTTGTCACTTGCTGTATGAAATTTCAGACTTGAAATAATATTTCAGATCCAAAACATTTACCTAGACACAAATCATCCAAACATGTTGTATCACAATAAACTATTCACTGAAACAATAGATGAGATCAGGTTGCATGACAATAAACAGTTCATTGAGACAACATCTCAAAGGAAAAGAAACAATACTTTGCATACAATTCAATTTGCATCTAGATAAGATAATAAGACACACAAGATTTGAGAAAACACGGTTTATCAACAAAAAATATATTCACTAGGTAGGAAAATTAATAGTTTTATGCTTCAAGCCCCAGCCAAAATCCTGATGCATATCCCTTGATGAATTTCCTATAATACCATGTATGAGCCAACATCACAATCAACTATTTGACTGGTGTAGGTGGTTCTAACTCCAAAATGACTACAATATTAGTTGATCCTGCCAATAGTCCATGTTTTCACACTACATGTCCTAACATAATTCCAAACAGTGTGCAAAAACTGCACTTCTTCAAGTTCAACGAAATTTGACACTTCCTACAGCGATCCAACATAAGTCTAAGAACTTCTATATGATCCTTTAGTAGAATGAACACTATCTAGTCATCCAAGTAGAATTCTAGGAACTTATGGATGAAGTCCTTGAAGGATGCAACTAATAGCCTGGAAAACACCGCAGGGGCATTCTTCAGTCGAAAGGGCATAATCATGTACTGATAACTTCCACTTACATTTGGTCGCAAAAGTGGTGTTGTGTTGATCCTTCGATGTGATTCTTATCTGATGGTACACAGAGAATCCATTTGTAAAAGAGTACATTTATTGGCCTCCTACGTTCTCCAGTACCTCATCTGTGAATGGTGTTGGAAATGGGTCATGTAAGCATGTGTCATTTAACTTCCTTAGATCTACACAAATCATTATTTCTCATGTCTTATTGTCTTGGACCACCATCATACTGATCCACTTAGATTCTTCTACCAGTTCAATAATTCCTACATCCAACATCCTATGTATTTCATCTTTTACCTTCTCCTTATACCTTGGATTTATCCTGTAAGGCGTCTGGTGTGCTGACTTATCTCCTGGTTTCAGTGAGATCTTCATATTTCCCAAGTCTCCTGATATTCCCTTCATCTCTGAAAAAGTCATTGGAAATAAGTCTTGGTATTCTTGCAACAAGTTTGCAATCTTGTCAACTGTCTCCTCATTCCAATAGCCCCCCATCTACACAAACTTGGGATTCTCTATCGTCCCAATGTTTACCTTTCGCATCTTTATCGACTGTGTATATGCGGCGGATTCGATCTCTGTCCCAGGTTATATGCCAAAGGAAATGTCCCTAGGAACCATATCTTTGGGAATCAAACTTGGGCTAGTGATGAAAAACTCCCACTAATTAATAGTTGGAACACAATGTAGTCGTCACCTTAGAGAGCCTTTTATAGTGAAACATTGCTAGTTATTTCTTATTTAAGTGAAAAAAATATGATTTATCTTTGGAGAAAAGCAAGCCAATTTTTTTATCAAGACCTCAAATTTATAGCGCATTCAAAAGCATTTATAAATTCTTGACAACCTTCGAATGTGATTGGAAATTGAATGAATTTGTTGCCCTTTTTTTTAAGTGACAAAATTATGGATTTATGCACAAATGAGTCAACCAAAATAAGTACACATCCTCATATGAAAGAATTGTCAAATATAAATTATACAAAAACCATGAAGTTGATAGTCAAGTAGGCAAGGCTCATCACCAGAACTCAATACTCCAATTATTCTAGCCATTTGGCTCAGATGGGTTTCTAAAGAATGCATTAGCATGATCTTGGAAAGGCACCTAAGAGAAAATGAGAATTAAGGTAACCTAGTTTGAGTCCACTTCAACAATCTAGAAGGAAGGATTGCATATTTCTTAGAAGACATATATAAATTAAAAAAATTTCCAACATGGTCTGGACACATGAGTTGTTGTCTTGAAGATGCCAAATAAGAATTTGTATAGAATTCTCTCTTCTTGAGCAACCCTAGTCTATTTTCATAATCTACTAAATTTAGTTGTCGCACAAGAGGTTTTCCAAATCCAGACAAGGCACGACTTCCATTAACATTCAAAACCGTTGATGGACATGCATAATTAATGTTTATACAATTTGTTCTTATAATGATTAAGAAATCAACTCATGAATGGCTTGTAGAATAACATGCACTCTTTTCTTAGGGATCTAACATTATTCAGAATACTTGTAGGGGAAAATCCAAACCAAACAGGGGTAATGATAATGATTGGGCTAGTGGTCTTGATGATTAGAATTATACAACAGGCTATGTCTACAATCTTGGTTTAGTTCAGAGGCAGAGTATAGGAATCAATCCCTGCCCTGGAGGATATGAATCAATTTTGTATTGACAGATCCTCTTCGAGTTCAGTTCTCAATCCTAACTCTATGGGGTCATAACACTATCTCTATTCTCAATCCGACCCAATAAATAGATCCTTATTCTCATTTGTAGAAGTAGATTTTCACAGGCACTTCTCACAATAGAACACACATTTAAACCAATTAATGTAGTCCTTGTTTCCACAATAAAAGATATATATATTATGCCCTCAATTTCCTACCAGTAACTCAATTGAAAGACATCATGCACATTCTAGTTGTCTTGAAATCTTCATCTTCCTAACAACACCTTTATATAGTTCTTCAAAAGTGTAATTAATTTATTTATTTATTAGATGATCTTTGCGTGGATGAGCTGAGGTGCCTCTTCTTATCATGCAAAGGATCTATAAAATATGGGAATGATGATATTGTATCTACATGAAATACCGAACAAATTCTGTGTGAATATCTAGCTTGTATTTCATTAATACTTCTCTTGCATATCTACCTTCAAGCTTGATCATGTAAGATTACATTAAAGATTAGAGAATTCAATTGTGTAATTCTCTACCTATGACTTGTATTCCAATACAATTGCATTTATATAATATTTGGACTAATCACAAGGATAGTCAGTGGTAACACATTCCTTCTATCATATTTTGCTCACGTGCTGTTTGAGAGTTCTCTTTGAAATGTTATCCATGAAACTGTAATTTTTCACACCCAACTTAAATCTTTCATAATTATAGTGAACTTCGTTGCTATTAATAGCACTTTGAAAAAGAATCTCATTAATGGTTAAAAGGTTTAGCCTTTGTCTATTGTAATTCCCTTTTAATTTTTGGCTGGTAAACATTGTTATCTTCTGGAGGCTGTGAATATTTCTAGTGAATAAAAATCACTGCCCACACCTTCAACACATTGTCATTAAACTAATCATTTATACTAGAAAAGCTACATTAGATTTGTTGCAATGAATACATATGGAATCTATATTACAATCTCCTCTTGAAGAATTGGATGCCAATTATTAGATCATCCCTCACTCTTTGGGAATGGTTCATAGGCACTCCATGTTGACATCCAAAAAATGAAATTTAAATTATGTTCTAGAATGGATTATCTAGCCTTGGCCAAAAAAAAAACCCCTCTCCAATTAGAAATGAAAAGCAAAGCCTATTACTTACGTTTACTAGTATATTTGGAATAACTTTGATATTCAATGGAAGTTAATGAGTTCCATAATAGAACTTGTCTTAGAGATAGACCATAAAGACTATAAAATAAATTCATATTTCAAATTTTCAAGCAAGTAGCCAACAATCTCCTAAATTATAACTTTCTCTCATAAAAGAAGAAGAGTTTCATTTGGTGGGTTTTGATGGGCTCTCATTGCAAAGAATTTTTCATTTTGTCCCCATTGGGTGCTCCAATTTATATGGTATTTCAGGGGATGGGGATTAAAAAAAAAATTGAGAATTTTAATAGAAGGATTAGGTGTAGGAAAAAAAATTCAGTGAACTAGCCTAAGTGATTGAATGTTTTGAGATTCATGCTAAATCTCCAAATATGTAAATGGCCAAACCTTACCAGCCTTCTAGGAACTTCTATGTTCTTTAGAGATCTGACAAGTCAATTCATTAGAAACCTTTTACCAAATCCCACTTTTCAGTGATCTATTGATGCAAAAGGAATCCTTGAAGAGTTTCCATCTTGGTTGTTCTCAAGAATCTTGAGATTCTCCAAGACAACTGCTTCAATGGAGTGCTTCTCAAGAGTAGTTATGGAACTAAAAAAAGAGGATAACATTCTCTATGTTGGTTGTTTGATTCCTCATAATAATAAAACCCAAGAGAAGAGAGGTTCTTCTCTAAAAGGCTTCTTCTTGATAACCGAATCACCAAAAATAGCAACAACAATATTAAAGAAGGTGGAGCGCCCTTATTTCAGGTAACTACCTCCTAGACATATGTGTACTAAATATTAAAAGTAGTTTCTTCATCTATAGCCATTCTTTGATTGGTCGACTCATCCTTATTCTATGCATCAAATGACAACATTTCATATTATTTTAAATGGAAGTGTTTCTTTTAATAAATATTTGACGAAGTATTCCGTCTAAAATAGATCCCATAATAATTTGAGCACTCAATATCTGGTAGTCATAACTGTATTGGACTTTTTTTCTAGGTGATCTCTCCTATATTGAATGTTTGACCATGTCACCCTTTAAACAAAATGATTAATCCTTTATAATGCTTCAAATGGTTATTGAAAATGATAATATGTTGGTTATAAATGAGACACAACAACAAAAAAGAAATGACAGCTTCAAATGCTGGCTCGAAAAGACAATCTGCAACAAGAACTGTCAAACAATGATGTAAATGACTTCAAAACATCCTACTTCAAAACTATCTTCACTTTTCAAGCCCCAATTATTCACACACTTCTCTTTTTGTTGGCTACATACTAGAAAGGCTTTTATTGTTGGCTACTAAAAACACCCTAAAGTTTTTCTTATGAAGTAAAGCATAGATCACCCCCAACAACCATGCGAGCACATGGCTTTATCACCTTGGATTTTTCTTTAGAATTTGTATTCTAGTTGTAAGATCAAAAGAAATGTTTCATTTGAATACTGCAGAAATGTTTCAAAATCCATTGAATATAATATGTGCACAAGGCCTACATGTGTTGTACATGGTTATTACACACACATACATTCGTATATCGGTAGATACAAACATATGTACATATATCCATGCATACCTATGTATGAATGTATAAAACTATAAGATATGAAGATCATGTGGCTAAGGTGTGTGCATGCTTCCAATAAGGAATATCTTCACTAGTGAGGTTGGTAAGATTATTAAGTTGTCCACTAGGGCTCCATTCTAGTTGTTTTCTCACCAGTCAGCCCCACATGAATGGCATGAGTTCAAAAGGCACAAGGTTGGTTGCATGTCTAAGGAAATTTTGAAAAAGAATGGTTATTCCTTAGACCTGGTACATAAGTTGAAGGGAGTATGCTTTAGTTAGGGTGCATCGCCTTGGGGTGTGTTTCTCCAAAGAATTTCCAATAAAAGAAAATTTTGAGCAAGCCAAATAGGTGGAAATACAAGCTAAATTAGGGATTGACTGTGATGACTTTGATGCCTTATGGAAATTCATTTTACCAATTATAGAACAACTTTTTCCTTTAATATATTTTCCTTCAGGTGGAAATAAACAAGAATCTTGCTTGTCAAGATAAAGGTACCATCAATACAAATTTTCCATTTTACAGAAAATATGATCATTGCTTACAATCTTTCAAGTGATGAGTTGCATTCTAGAATTTTAATCCTAACAAATTTAGGACTTGTAGGGTTGGGTTCAAAACCTATGGACACATCTAGTGTGAGAACAAGGTTCAATATTTTGGTGACCTTATACCTAAGCTTTGATTTGTATTCTCTTTGAGCCAACACCAATATGGGTAGAGCCTACTCTCTATGAAAAGATGGAGAAGTGAGATTTTATTGTTCAAGTTTCCACCCTTGCTTCAAGTGGATTTGTTGGATTCTTTTGGGAAGAGTGATTTGGAAAGCCCCAGGTTATGAAAACATTTATGACTGAAATTATTGGATATTTGACCAATGCAAACCAACATGTTATAACGTGGGTGTCTAACAAGCATGGTGTTCCTCTTGAGCCTTTGATATTTACCAACTCCAAAATAATAAAAGAAAACAAAATTTACTAAGCCACTAAAAAATGAAATCTTAGGCACCAAACCCAACCTTATCTTGTAATTTTCAATGAAATAGATGAATTCATTCAAGTGCAAGACAAAAACCCAATTTCCCAACTGGCCCATGATTAGAATATATTGTCTTGCAATTTTTGAACCTAAAAGTCTTCAAATTGCTACAATATGATAGAGCTCCAATCCATCCCTCACCAAAATATTGATTCACTAATGTCGATTCTTCAAACATAAAACAACACTACCCAATTGTAGCAATTCCATCATAGCTACCGTCCCAAACACTTAGCTCGAGATTCACTAGATGTTCAAATTTATAATCCTATTTGGTAAGGTTAATAAGATCATTTACAAGGCTGGCAAGAAACTTCCTAGAATAGTATTGACCAAAACCCTCACTCCATAGTTTTCCATCTTTGTGATAAACCTCACTGGTTACTAGTAGTTGCAAACACTCAAAATTTGAAATATGTTTTCATCTTGAATCGAAAAAAAAAACATTATAATTTCAAATTTGAATTCAATTTCATGAATAACTTTGCAAGGATATTACCTTAAAGTTGGAATATCAACCGTCACAGCCAAATCTTGAAAACCCAACAAGTAAATTTATTCAAATGTTTCTGACACAATCATATGTTTCTAACAACAACATAGATTTGTCTTTACCTTTTGGGGGATCTTGCATTTACAAAATAGTGTTCGTAATACTCGTTTGTTTACCTATTTTTTTCTTTCAATATAGATATTTCATATTCTTAATAAAAAAATGATTTCAAAATCCAAAGTCTTCCCTTACAGAGGGAAACCAAGATAGGATGGAAGTAGCAATGGCTAATACCAACTCTCTCATCGAAATTTTTTCTGATAAAACACCATTTTCCAAAATCCAAAATCTTCTCTTACAAGAACGACCAAGATAGAATAAAAATTAGCAAAGGCTCATAACCAACTATTAGTGAAAAACAAGTTTCCTTACAAAACACTAGTTTTATTGACATTTGAATGCACAAGGAGTCAGGAAATGAGGTTTTGTTGACAACATAAGTTGTCCATACTTTTATTAATGCACTCAAATAAAATATAACAAACAAATGAAAATGACATTGAGTGCTCAAACCCTATGAGCATAAATTCCTAGGCGCATGAAGATTACAACAACTAGTTGCTCTGTTATTTCAATTCTAACCAGTTTAATTATTGGTTTTTTCAACCAATTTTTGTTTTGTAAAATTTTAGAGGACTCCAATCCAAAAACGGGAGAAAACAAAGGTATGGAATTACCACTCCGAGCAATCATTTTAAGGAAATGACCAATTTAGTGATGAATGCATACCCTCTTTAGATCATACAAAATTACACATCATTCAATTGATCCTCAGAGGAATACAAAAAAGGTTTAAGCAAGGGATGGAAATTTACAAAGTTTTAAATTTTACTCATAGAGCATAGAAACACAAATTTATGCTTAGAACAGGGACAAACAATTTATACATAGAGTAGATACATTCTAAGACAACCTACTAATGTTGTGTCCAAGGATGAAATAACTTGTATTCCTTGATGCTCAATAAAGAGCCACCATTACAACTTGTATTTTAATATAAATATCCACCATCTAACGTGGCTTATGAGATTCTTTATGGAAAGCACTCCAACTTACCTCTAGACCACAACTTGATGGACAAGGTAGGGATAACCATATTATGGTCTCTAAACTTTTTCTAGCAGAAACATCTGTATTAACGATTCAAATAGTTACATATACAACAACATGGCTGAAGGTCATAACTTTTCTTCAAAAATTTATGGCCTATTCCTCTCATCTATAAGATACAAAATTTGTCTAGCCTTTGTGATCAGAACCCAATAACTTCTTTTACGACTAAATCCTTTCCTATTTAGAGGAACAACTATTACATTTTCGATAGACATTAAGATGCAGTAAACAAAACATGACAGGATACTTGAATACCAGCTTCACTGTCACTATTGATGTTAATGGCAATGCTTTCCGCCACACTTTTGTCCATAGTGCCAGTGACCATATCCACCTCATATGTTTTGAGAAATTTGGCAGTGATCTCCACGAGGAGGGATATAGATTCTTGGGGTTTTCCACCATTAGACAACACTTAGTACTCTACTCCCTAGCCATTTCTTCATGGAGGATGAACCTTGAAGGGTTGTATTCTCTCAACTGTCAATTTAATCTTGTGAGTTCCTTATTCAAGCTCAAATCCTTTGTTGGTACTATGTTTTGCTGAAGAATTGAATTTCTTCTAATTTGTTCTAACCTGGTGTCTTCCATCTCCCTAAGAAGAGATTTGGATCTTTTTTTTTTAATAGTAACAAGGAAGATTTATATCAATTTATACGAAAGACAAATACATTGGCCACACCTATATCAAGTTGGCCCTTTTTTTATCAAAAGATTCTCATTTTTCCCATCTCCATCTGAAGTTGGTTGAGGAAATCATCACAAAGATCTCACATAGAAGGTGAACCATACCAGCTGAATGTCAAAATACACTGATAGATGTGTCGTGGTCACTAAACTGTTATATGAAAAAAGAAGTGCACAAGACTTATAGGATCTGCTATAGGTAGAAATTTTATCCACAATTAGAGGGTCATTTGAAGCTCTAAATTTTGTGGCAGAGAGATGTACATGACATAATTTTGTGGCAAAGAGATGTACAGGACATACTTTTGTGGAAAAGAGATGTACAAGACAGATGTCATGGGATATGATCATTAGAGTGAGATATTTCAAGCATCCTCTGTCCTTTGAACCAAAGGATTCTCCTTTTTGATAGCTCTGATACCTCTTTCTGGTGAACAGAGGAATTATGTTTCTGGCGCTTTGTTAGTGATCTCAGAGTCTCTAATTCCCAATCCACCAGAAGTAAGTGGAAGTAAGATCTGGCCCAACCAACTAGCAATGTTTTTTATCATCTTTCTTTCTACCTTTCCATAAATATGTTCTAAGGAGATTGCCATATATTTAAGAACCCCTTTTGGGGCCACTTAAAAAAGAATAGATATATAAGGAGAGTTGAAAGCATTGACTTGATGAGGGTTAATCTTGCATGAGGGATTAAACAGTTTAATCCCCAAGTTGTATTTTCTGTTCTTTTTTCAAGAACAAGGGTCCATGGCAGTGAGTAATTTGAGGGTAATAAGGATTCCAAGGCACTACAAATATTTCCAGTTCAGTCGAACAGTGAAGATTAGAGTATTTCAATTTCAAGAAGGGTTCCTATTGGGGTACTTAGGGAAAATTAGATAATTCTTTCTATTTATTTGGCCTCACAGACCTTCCAAAATGCCTTCAAGATTTTTTTAAATCATTACACTAGATTTCATCCATAGTGGAATGATCTTGTTTGAGTTGTGCTTGTTATTTTGGAAAAAGGAAAGCTAGCACATTCTAGATTTCCTCCATAGTGGAATGATGTTATTCGAAATGTGCCTGTGCTTGTGCAAGAAGGAAAGCTAGCATGTGCTAGATTTCCTCCATAGTTAGATGATGTTGTTTCGGATGATGTTTGAGATGTTCTAGTGCCTGTGCAAGAAGGAAAGCTAGCACGTGCTAGCTTTACTCCATAGTGGGATGATGTTGGTTGAGATGTGCTCGTCCCTGTGCAAGAAGGAAAGCTAGCATGTGTTATCTTTCCTCTACAGTGGGATGATGTTGTTTGAGATGTGCTCATACCTGTGCAAGAAGGAAAGCTAGCACATGCTAGCTTTACTCTATAGTGGGATGATGTTGTTAGAGATGTGCTCGTGCCTGTGCAAGAAGGAAATCTAGCATGCACTAGATTTCCTTCGTAATGGGGTGATTTTGTTCGAGATGCGCTCATTCTTTTGCAAGAAGGAAATCTATCACATGATATATTTCCTCCATAGTGGGGTGATGTTGTTCGATATGTGGTTTCTCTTGTGCAAAAAAGAAATCTAGCATGCGCTATCTTTCCTCCTCAGTGGGGTGATGTTGTTCAAGATGCGCTCGTTCTTGTGCAAGAAGGAAAGCTAGCACACACTAGCTTTCCTCTACAGGATTTTCTCCACAGTGGGGTGATGTTGTTTGAAATGTGCTCATTCCTATGCAGGAAGGAAAGCTAGCACGTGCTAGCTTTCCTTCGTAGGATTTCCTCCATAGTGGGGTTATATTGATCAAGATGCGCTCGTGCATGTGAAATAAGGAAATATAGAAGGCACTAGCTTTCCTCCACAGTGCGGTGATGTTTTTTGAGATGCGTTCATGCCTGTGCAAGAAGAAATCTAGGATGTGCTAGCTTTCCTTCGCAGTGGGATGATGTTGTTCGAGATGCGTTTTTTGTTGTGCAAGAGGGAAAGATATCATGAGCTATCTTTCCTCCACAGTTGGATGATGTTGTTTGATATTCCCTCGTGCTTGTGCAAGAAAGAAAGCTAGCATGCACAAGCTTTCCTCCACAGTGGGGTGATGTTGTTCAAGATGCTCTCGTTCTTGTGCAAGAAGGAAAGCTAGCATGCACTAGCTTTCCTCTGTAGGATTTTCTCTGTAGTGGGGTGATGTTGTTCGAAATGTGCTCATTCCTATGCAAGAAGGAAAGCTAACACGTGCTATCTTTACTCCGTAGGCTTTCCTTCGTAGTGGGGTGATGTTGATCAAGATGCGCTCATGTATGTGAAATAAGGAAATCTAGCACGCACTAGCTTTCCTCCACAGTGCGGTGATGTTGCTTGAGATACATTTGTGCTTGTGCAAGAGGGAAATATAGGATGTTCTAGCTTTCCTTCGTAGCGGGATGATGTTGTTCGAGATGCGTTCATTGTTGTGCAAGAAGGAAAGATAGAACATGCTATATTTCCTCCCCAATTGGATGATGTTGCTCGAGATGCGCTCGTGCTTGTGCAAGAAGGAAATCTAGCACGTGTTAGCTTTCCTCCATAGTGGATGATGTTCGAGATGCACTCGTTCCTATGCAAGAAAGAAAGGTAGCACGAGAGAGTGTTCCTCCACAATAGAATGATATTGTTCGAGATGCACTCTTGCCTATGCAAGAAGGAAAGATAGTATGTGCTATCTTTCCTTTGCAGTGGGATGATGTTGTATGAGATGTGCTTGTGCTAGATTTCCTTCGTAGTGGGATGATGTTGTATGAGATGTGCTTGTGCCTTTGCAAGAAGGAAATCTCGCACATACTAACTTTCCTCTATAGTGGGATAATGTTGTTCGAGATGCGCTCACACTTGCGCAAGAAGGAAAGATAGGACACGTTGGATTTCCTTTGCAATGGGATGATGTTGTTCAAGATACGCTCAGGCCTGTGCAATAAGGAAATATAGTACACACTAGCTTTCCTTTGCAGTGGGATGATGTTGTTAGAGATGCGCTTGGGCTTGTGCAAGAAGGAAATCTAGCATGTGCGAGCTTTTCTTTGCAGTGGGATGATGATGTTAGAGACGCGCCCGAATCTGTGTAATAAGAACAGATAACATGCACTATATTTTTTCCATAGTGGGATGATTTGAGATGCGCTCATGTCTGTGCAAGAAGGAAAGCTAGCATGTGGTAGCTTTCCTCCATAGTGGGATGTTGTTGTACAAGATGTGCTCGTGCCTGTGCAAGAAGGAGAGCTAGCATGTCTTAGATTTTTTCTGTAATGGGATGATGTTGTTCGATATGCACTTCTTCTTGTGCAAGAAGGAAAGCTAGCACATGATAGCTTTTCTCCACGGTGGGATGGTGTTGTTTGAGATGTGCATGTGCCTTTGCAAGAAGGAAATCTAGTACACGCTAGCTTTCCTCCATAGTGGGATGATGTTCAAGATGCACTCATTCCCATGCAAGAAGGAAATCTATCATGAGAGAGATTTTCTTCGTAGTTGGATGATGTTGTTTGATATGTGTTGATGCATATGCAAGAAGGAAAGATAACACACGCTAGCTTTCCTCTGTAGTGGGATATTGTTGTATGAGATGCAGTCGTGCATGTGCAAGAAGGAAAGCTATCACACATTAGCTTTCCTCTGTAGCTAGATAATGTTTTTCGAGATGCACTCATTCCAGTTCAAGAAGAAAAGATAGCACACTCTATATTTCCTCTGCAGCGGGAGGATGTTTTTAGAGATGCGCTCGATCTTGTGTGAGAAGGAAAGATAGCATGCACTAGCTTTCCTCCACAATGAGAGAATGTTGTTTGAGATGCGCTCGTTCCTATGCAAGAAGGAAAACTTGCATGCATTATCTTTCCTCTGTAGTGGGATGATGTTGCTAGAAATACGCTTGTGGTTGTACAAGAAGGAAAATTAGCATGCGCTAGCTTTCCTCAATAGTGGGATGATGTTTTTCAAGATGCGTTCGTGCCTGTGCAAGAACGAAAGCTATCACGCGATAGTTTTCCTCCACAATGGAGTGATGTTGTTTAAGATGCATTCATGCCTTTGTAAGAAGGAAAGATAGCATTCGTTGGCTTTCCTTCTTGTGCAGGAACAAGCATGCTAGTGATGATGTTGTTCGAAATGTGTTGATGCCTATGCAAGAAGGAAAGCTAGTGCAAGAAAGCTCTCATGCACTAGCTTTCCTCCATGGTGGGATGATGTTATTTGAAATGCGTTGGTGCCTATGTAAGAAGCAAAGATAGCACATGATAGATTTCCTCCATAATGGGATGATGTCGTTCAAGATGCACTAGTGCCTATGCAAGAAGGAAATCTAGCACACACTAACATTCATCCATAGTGGATAATGTTGTCTGAGATGCATTGGTGCCTTGTGTTGGGCCTATGAAAGAAGGAAAGATAGCATACAATAGCTTTACTTCACATTGGGACGATGTTGTTTGAGATGTGTTGGTGTATGTGCAAGAAGGAGAGATAGCATGAACTAATTTTCCTCCACAATGTAACTATGTTGTTCGAGATGCATTGGTGCCTATGCAAGAAGGAAATCTAGCACACAATACCTTTTCTCCACAGTGCGACAATGTTGTTTGAGATCCATTGGTGCCTATGCAAGAAGGAAAGATAACACCTCCAAAATGGGAATATGTTGTTCTATATGCCCTGGTTCCTGTGTAAGAACGAAATCTAGCATGCGCTAGATTTCTACCATAGTGGGATGATGTTGTTCAAGATGTGTTCATGCCTGTACAAGAAGGAAAGATAGCACATGGTAGCCTTCTTTGCAGCGGGATGATGTTTTTTGAGATTCTCTCGTGCCTATACAATAAGGAAAGCTAGCACACGTTAGCTTTCCTCCGTAGTGGGATGATGTTGTTTGATATGTGCTCATGTCTATGCAAGAAGGAAAGCTAGCATGCACTATATTTCCTCTATAGTGGGGTGATGTTGTTCGAGATTCACTCATGCATGTGCAAGAAGGAAATTTAGTACGTGTTAGATTTCCTCCGCAGTGGAGTGATGTTTTTCAACATACGCTCGTTCCTGTGTAAGAAGGAAATTTGACACACACAAACTTTCCTCTATTTTGATGTTATTCGAGATGCACTCATGCCTGTGGAAGAAGGAAATCTAGCACAGGCTAGCTTTCTTCCACAATGGGGTGATGTCGTTCAAGATGCACTCATTCCTATGCAAGAAGGAAAGATGGCACACACTAGATTTCCTTCGCGATGGGATGATGATTTATATGCACTCATGCTTGTGCAAGAAGGAAATCTAGGATTCTCTAACTTTCCTTTGTAGTGGAATGATATTGTTCAAGATGCAATCTTGTCTATGCAAGAAGGAAAACTAGGACTTGCTAGCTTTCCTCCATAGAGGGTTGGTGTTGTTCGATATCAGCTCATGCTTGTGCAAGAAGGAAATCTAACACATGCTATCTTTCCTTCATAGTGGGATGATGTTGTTCAATATGTGTTCGTGCTTGTGCAAGAAGGAAATCTAACACGCGCTATCTTTCCTCTGCAGTGGGATGATGTTGTTTGAGATGAGCTCGTGCTTATGCAAGAAGGAAAGATATCACATGCTAACTTTCCTTTGTAGTGGGATGTTTTTCAAGATGTACTCGTGCCTTTGCAAGAAGGAAATATTGTACACACTAGCTTTCCTCCATAGTGGGATGATTTTGTTCAAGATGTGTTTGTGCCATTGCAAGAAGGAAAGCTAGCACAAGCTAGCTTTCCTCCATAGTGAGATGATGTTGTTTTAGATGCATTGGTGTTTGTGCAAGAAAGAAATCTAGCACGTGTTAGATTTTCTCCACTTTGGGATAATGTTGTTCAAGATGTGTTGATGCTTATGCAAGAAGAAAAGATGGCATGTGATATCTTTCCTCCACAGTGGGATGATGTTGTTTGAGATGTGTTGTGCTGGTGTTTGTGAAAACATACTAGCTTTCCTACATAGTTGGATGATCTTGTTTGATAAGTGTTTGTGCTAGTGAAAGAAGGAAAGCTAGCACACACTAGCTTTCCTCCACAATGGTATGTTGTTGTTTGAGATGCACTTATTCCTGTGCAAGAAGGAAAACTAACATGTGATATATTTCCTCCATAATGGGATGATGTTGTTCAATATGCATTTGTTCTTGTGCAAGAAGGAAAGCTAACATACGTTAGTTTTCCTCCATAGAGGGATGTTGTTGTTTGAGATGTGCTTGTGCCTATGAAAGAAGGAAAAATACTAGCTTTCCTCTACAGTGGAATGATGTTGTTCGAGATGCACTTGTTCTTGTTAAATTAGGAAAGCTAGCATTGTTATAACCCTAAATGGCACCACACATGCTTACCTGGCATCAATCCAACTAATATCCCTTCATTGCCAAAACATCTGTTGAAAAAACTCTTTGAAAACCCTATTGTATCAAGGCCCATGCGCCCTAACCCATTACTATATGCATGTGAACGTTGGCTGGCTCACTACAGCCCGCGTGTACCTAACAAAGCACAAAAAGAGGAAATTTTCCAACAGAACAAAAAGCTATGGGTCAGTTAACTGAAAATCCCGGCCATGCATGGCCGAGGGTTCGTCCAAAACCCTAGATCCTACTAGCCTATAAAAGAAGGGGTAGGGGTACCATTTGGAGGAGGAAAATTATAGCGAAGAAACTCTGCCCATTTTTGTAATACATTGTCCCAACCCTTTAGCCTTTCCTAAAGCCAAAGGAGAATTAACGCAAAGAAGTTGGAGGACAAAGAAGAGGAGCCCAGGATCAGGTTCAAGGAGTGGTTGCCGGTATCGACTTCGATTGTAAGTTGATTCATTTTCATTAATAAAAAGAATACTTTTCCCATCCCAATGCATGAGTTATCTATGATTTGGTGAATTTTTGTTTGATTTCTAACCCTTGAGTAGAGAAGTAGCATGCATGCGTAGTTGGTCTTTTTCTTGATTGCAGGTTATCTATGGAAGGAGCAGCACAAGAAAGTGGTCAAAGTGCAACAGAGGATCTACATCAAATGCCGGTAAAAAGGTTAGTGATTCTCTTCATGTAGTTACTGTGAAAGAGGGGTTTTAATCTTGGGTTGTAGGTTAAAAGTAATTTATTTTCGATTAACATCTGCATCCAAGCCCGACCCTAGTTTGCTAGTCCATAGAGTATTTTTCCCAACAACAGAGTTGGCGACCGTACTGGGGAAGATACTCTTTAGGGTTTCCGGATTTAGTTGATTTTTCTGGGTAGTTGAAAAGATTAGATTTTTTGTTTCTTTGTCTGTCTTTTTCTAAGGTCTAATCTAGCAGGGAGCCTAGTTCTTTATACTAGTTTTCCCTGACTGTTGCTTGACGGTAATTGTCGGGACACACGGAGGTACATGCAACCTACAGAAGGCCTGCACGTGTGTACCCGCGCCCTAACCTCTTATAGCCCACATGTGAAAGCTAGCTGTAGAGGTTTCAGTAGCGTGTAGGAGTTCAGAGAACTTTAAGAGGCAGTCCTCCTCTTCCCTGTCAGACTTATACATTCTTAGGGGGTTTTATGGAATCCTGTCTGAGTCTTGCAGGTTCACGGTCCAGTCTCAGTTTGTCTTTTTGTGTCTTGTTCTTCCTTGCAATTATTTTTCTTTTCTGTTAGAAAGAGAATTCAAGCCTTCAAGGGACCCTGGTTGTCAATACTAGAGGCCTCTTCCTGGTCTGAACTGCCTGTTCTTATCTCTGTCTTAGAAGTTATACATACACACGGCCTGTACGAGGTCATCTCGCGTGTACACGCGTCCTGTTTCAGCTCAGCACGCATTCACATGCATGTTGTTGTAGTGACAGTAGCGTGCTTGACAGGCTACTTTTTGCTTAGGGTGGGGCAGTCATCCCCTCCTTTGATGAGAAGTATTCCTCTCAGGTGTTTGAGTCTAGGGTTGAACAGTTAGTAGGTTAGGTCATCTTACCCTTAGCCTGCTTTTTCTCAGTTGATAGTTGAACGGAAAATATAAAAAAAAAAGATACTTTTCTTTACGGTTTTTAGGCAAGCTTAAGAGTGTCTATTTTCTTTATTTCATTGTGTGTCTTTGCTATGATTCTTTATGATCTGCACTTTAAGCCAGAATTTGTTTTTCTTGGTTTTTTGCTTGTCGGTATTTTCCCTTTGTTGCTTTATTTAGCACTTAAATAAATAAAAAATATCTTTTCATTTTCTTCTTTGTTTAAAGAGTGTGTTTCTGCATCATTAGCTAGGGAGAAGTCTTTATTTCATAAGTTTTTGCAGTGCATTTAGAGCATAAGTAGCTTGTATTCAAGCAAATTTTCTTTATTTTTACTGCATAAAATCTTAGAAAAGTTGAAAAGAAAAAATAAATCTTTCTTTGTGAAAAGTTGCTGAAAATTTTGCATTTAGTAAAGGTCTTTTGTTTCCAGTTTTTTTTTTCCGTTCATTTTTTATTTCATCTTTACACACCATCAGTTTCACTTCCATACCCTTTGACATAAGAAAATCCTTAAAAGCAACGATAATTTAAAAACTATTAGAATTTTTGTTTGTAGAGTTCACAAACTAGTTCAGGTCTAAGGCCTTGGATTAGGTTGGAGAGGAAACTCTCCAAGGCCATTCAAAACCAAACATTAGAGTCGATGGTAGGGAGTGTAGAAGTCCAGTTTTGTGGAAGTTATCTGGGACTCCCCTCTAACACAGGGGATAAACACGAGGTCGCATACGGAAAGGTATCGGAGATAACCCCTCCAAAGCTGGACCAAGCATAGTAGAGAACACATATCGAGGGCTGGTTTTGGGATTCCGTCGTTTGCATTTTCCACGGGGCTTCGTGGGTATTGAATCCATTCAAGGTCCTCAGTTGTCTTCTGGACCATTTTCTCTCAATACCCTTGACAGGTTTTGGGCTTGATACCCTTCTCAATGTGGTCTACCCAACTTTCAACTGTACCCGCCTGGTGACTGTTCGCGTGATGGAAACCTAGTTGCCAATATTTTTAGGGACATACATAGGTGATTGTGGGGGTATACTGTGGTACCTAGGACAGACATCAGGCCACTCTTTGCAGAGTATACTCAGAGGGTGCTTCCGTGTTTGAGTTGCACTAGCACCGATAAGTTGCTCTAGTGTTGGTTGTTGTAACTGTTCTTCCAACTAGTTTAGTGTTTGTTTGTCTTATCTCTTAGGGGCTTCTCTTTTAGTGTGTGTTACTGTTTGAACGTGTAGAATACCTTAATGTGTCTTGGATATTCTCACACAGTGGAGGACCCCGAGCTCCACCGGTCACGAAGGCTTCTGGGCCTGCCACCGGTTATACTGAAGCCACCCCCGCCACCATTGAGGTGGAAGCTAGACCAATAAGGGTCTTTTGAAGCGACCGGGTTACAAACCATTGTGCCCGAACAACTCCTAGAGGAATCAACCACCAATATTGGCTTGGTTGAAACCACAACCACTGATACCTGGCCATCGGTTATTGTACCAATCCAATTTTACGAGCGCCTATCAGTGCCTCACACAACTATGGAAACAAACATTGTTACTTCCTCTAGGAACTCTTCCATTCCCACCACAGTTGCTACCACAGGAGAAGCATCTCCTAACTTGTCGTCATCGGTCTGAGGCACCACGGTCTTGGCCGCAAATACATCACATAGTGGTCTGATTCCATCTATGGCGGCGGCCACAACTCCCTTCACACCTAGTGCGACAGGCCCTCCATTCTCATATGGTATGCCTAGTTCATGCACAAGTCCTGCACTCACTCACTCCACTTTACAGACTTTGGGTTTGGGGGAAGGGAGCTCTAACGCTCCTCTGCAAGGTCAGATTGGGGGCACTTCTATCCCTTTTAATGATTTTCCTTACGCTGGAGGTCATATCTCTCCTTTGTACCCTTCGCTTGGTGGTCTGCATCAGCAGTCCACCGGGCAGCCTGTGCACACTAGTTTATTTGGAGCCAGGAGTCAAGGAACACCTACGCACACTATGCCGGTAGGTTCATCACCATTTGTTTGGAATGGGACATTTGGTAACAACACTTTTGCATCCATTGCTTTCCCGTCTGGGGGCACTCCCATTTTTGGACAGTTTACTGTGGCGTAGGGTACTATTCCTGCGCCGGGGGCACATATAGTAGGACCTTGGAACTCAAGACAAGGATCCGTTCCCTCCTCTGGAATGTCGTTCTGGGGTAATTCTTTCCACATTCAATGGAACCCTAGACAGACTACTATGCCTCTTCCATTAGGACCGACATGGGGTAATCCTTCCCAAAGTCCTTCAAACACGATGCATGCCCAACATCCTATGTCCTTTATGGGAAATCAGCCGATTATGTCTCCACAGATGAAAAATCCTTATGCTGGTCAGGGCCATGGTTTCTACTAGAATCCAAGCCAGTAGCCAAAATTTTCCTGGCAACCTGGTGCCATTCAAACTCCAGGACCCTTTTTCCCAGGTTATCAGCAGCAACCCAAATTGCCATTCCTGGCGACGTTACACTTGGAAGATTTGACAAGGTTGTTAAATGATCCTATTTGTCACGATCCACATTGGCCTCCTATGAAAACGAAGTTGCCTTCAAACATTCCAAAATTCGAGGCCAAGCCTAATGAAGATCCAGGTGATCATGTGACTAGCTTCCATCTTTGGTGTTCATCTAACTCATTGAAATATGACTCCGTACAATTGCGATTGTTTCAATGCACTCTTATCAGGAGTGCCGTGAAATGGTACATCGAGCTCGACCGCTCAAGATACTCTTCCTTTGGCGAACTGGTGATGGCTTTCCTTAAACATTTCCAGTTACCTGTGAGATATGACGCTGGCACAGAGCTTCTTTCCAATTTCGAATAGACAACAATGGACCATATCTCTGATCATATCCGAGAGTGGAGACGCCAAAAGAGTCTAATCAAAGTACCATTCCCACCAGCCTTCCTACTAGAGTGGTTCCTTAAGTCTCTGGTCCCACAATTATCCAAAGACGTCGCGACTTCCGGAGTGTTCTTCGAAGAAGATGCCATCATGAGGGCTCAACAGTTTGAGCTCATCTATTCTCAGTTTGGTTTATTATACAACATCCTGCCGGATGCACCACAATCAATACTGGATAAAACTAGACAGAGAGTTGGACCACATGCCGATGGTATTGTTGGTTTAGAACAAACCAAGCCCGATGAGCAATTGACAAAGCAATTGCAACAATTATCTATACAACACTTAGCGGCCAGCCAGACTACTGCTTTGGCTACTCCTCCTACCCAAACGTCGGAAGTACACTTCATGCAGACGACTAACCCAAAGGCAAAATTGACCGTCCATCAACTGGGAGAGTGGAACCGGTCCGGGGTTGTCTAAATAACCCAAGCCATTTGGAATAGACCACCCTAACGAGTTTAACGGCTCTGTTGGCCGCTCTAAGGTCTCCTATGAAAACCAGAGAGAAATGATCTGAGCTAAGAAATCTTACTAAAGTAAATAAAACAAACTAAACTATAACTGAATACAAGAAACTAAATAAAATAAAAGGAAACTAGAAACTAATAAAGCAAACTAAACTAACTACACTAATCTAATTATAAACTACTAACTATTATATGTAAAAGATACTAATTATGATTATAATAACTCAAATCAACTATCTAATTACTAATTTAATTACAATTTATTCACAAATGTGCATTATCTACAATCTACAGATTTGAATAAAATTTGTGAAACTGATGTGCTTGTTGTCCTAAAACAGCGAAGGATAACTCTTTTTGATTTTTATATTTTATGATAAAGAAACAAAAACTACTGAAATTAAACGATCTAATATATTTACTGAAATTAAACAATCTAATATAAATCTAATAAACTTACATCTATATTAAACTACTTAATGAAAATAGTAAACGACACTCTAAATGACCTGGAAACGCTCCAAGTCTGCCCTGTGTATGATGACTTCTTAAGCTGATTGGAGGAAGAAATTCACACCATTTAGTCCTTAAGATTTTCGGAAACGATCAGCCATGCTGCTTCTTGAAGTATGTTACAGGACAAATAAGACATAAAAGAAAAGCATAACAATCTTCTGATTATAAATTCCTGCAAAAGGGAAACCTATTATGCAGCAAACTTATATATAACAATTCAATTTATGAAGAAGACAAAGCTATCATTCACAAACTGAACTAACAATTGTTACGTCTTTTATCTATTTGGAAGAAACAATATATGGATAATAGTAATAAATTATATCATCTGAATTTGATTTAGATAGCAAAAGTAATACTAAACCATAAACAAAGTGATATACAAAACATGAAACAAAGTGTTGATATATTGAAAAGCAAAAGCTATGAAAAAACATCAATTTTGCTCCAGTCTGAATCAAAACTCCATATCCTTGTTCTCCCACAACTGAAGATGTTGATTATTACAAAAATCATAAGTATATATAGGTTTCTTCACAAGGTAAAACTTCCTTGTGGATAATATCAAATAGTTTTACATATCCTGGGAGATATCCCAAAATCACCTAAACTAAGGAAATAAAATGCAAGTAAAATCTGTAGATCATCCCCTAACTGCTCATGATATCTATTGCCAAATTGAATTTTCTTGCAATAGAACACAAAGATCAAATTAGAAGGATATTTTATTGAGAAAACAATAAAAAATTGACTCCACAGACTTAGCTACAAAATCATCTGATTTTGTAGCTAGTCAAAAATAGCAAACAGGACCAGATAATATCAAATAAAATCAAATCCAAAATGAATTACTAATGATTCAATTAAAATTATCCCTTGAATTAATCCAAATTGAAAAGAATGCAATCGGGACAGGGTAAGAATGCTCTGTTTTTCCAATTGCCATAAAATCGGATCAAATCTTTAACAAGACTGTTTCGTAAATGCAATCAATGGCTAACCAAATTGTATGAGATACAAAACAATCATTATTGATTTGCATAGGATTCATATCGTTTAATCAATTTCCAATATAGAAAATCCATCATGATGAAACATGCATAACTATATCCATAGAATCCAGCCATAGACTTCGTTCGGTGAGTTTCAAACAGTTCACAGGTATGGTCGTAACTATCATTGACTAGTTATAGTCATAACAACAGATTGATATCATTCAGTTAAAAGCACGATATGTAAATTGCTTCCATTGTAATTGGATGAAATCATACTCCATGAATATCGACTCAACAATTTTCATGTTTGATCACCACACAGTCAACAGACAGAGGCATGATAAAATCGAAAGAATCCATGAACTGGGCAATAATCAACACAAATCCTTACTGAGTTAATTATAGAAACAATATCGTAACCTTGAACATAATCCAATTCAAACAATAATGAGAATCGAATAAGTTGCATTTTGGTTATGTATCAACAGAAAAGTATCAGATTTGGTCGAAAGACATTGAAAATAGTTAACCCATTTATCAATCATATTCATATAGAACATAACCAATTCAAATCGTAGAATTGACTGTATTCAAAAATAGGAATAGCAACAACAGTCTATTTTTAACAACTTTACTTATCAACAGAGCATCCAACCGAAGTTAAATTTGAACAATCAGATCTATTCGATAATCCCTCGAATCAAAACCAAATCCAATCGAATCTTAAACTATAACGAAAATTGATTTATCAAAACAAAACATTATATACAGCAAAGTATGCTTATGTAATAGAGCAGGTCAACTATCTACACAGAGTTTATGAAAATGCGATATAAATTAGTGAAATTTATACCAGCGCAGTTGCTGAGGCTATGTCAATTTTGAATTGACAATTGTTGTAGCAGACTCGACATTTTTGAACAGAATTGAACCAGCAATTCGTTGCTTCTTGTCGTTGGGTTGCACCTTTGCATTATGACCAGTGAACTTTGCCACTTGGTTTTCCAAATCGTGGATTCTGGATTGCAATGTCCGTACATCCAAGTAGTATCTTTCCAACCATAACCCACATTGATCACAAGGTGGAACAACAGGTTGAGCAGTCGAGGGTTTCAATGATTCACCGAGGGTTCCATGGGGTGTTTCGATACCAGGAAAGTCAGGATTATCCTGCAGACAAGGAGGTAAATTCTTGACAAAATCATAAGGAGGTTTGTCACACAAGCCTTCTGAGTAAGGATACTCTTCGACAAGAAAACATTCAATCTCTGAATCAGAGTCTTCGCTGACCACGATAGGCTCTGATTTGATAGGGGGTTTGGGTTTATTCCTCGCCATGCTAGAGATTAACCTTGCATTTTTCTTGCCTCTAGAGTTAGCACCAGTTTTATCTTTAGGATTTTTGGTTGTGGGTTTATCAATTTCAACATGTTTAGTGACAGCCATAGGCAAAATTGTAGGTGGGTCGGGTAGAGGTTTGGGTAGCAAAACGTTGTAAGGCACAGGGGGAATAGGTTTGCTTTCGGTCACCATGGGTTTATCAACCTGTGGAGGGTTCGATTCTTCAAAGCCATTACGGCTGAGAAAATCATCCCAAGAATCACGATGTAACCCCAACTCATAAACCATAATCATTTTAATCAACCCCAAATGGAAGAGACTGGTATTAGCCAGGTTACGCTTGTACCTTTTAGCCATTTTGAACAAACTTCTATGCAGATAGTGGGGCATACTAAGTTCGAAACCCATAAAAACCATTAATAAACGAACGTGAAACAAGAAAACGAACCCGTACCTGCCCTCACAAGTAATGAATTGCTTGATTATCATTAGCAGGTCATGCCAGCGTGGCTTTAACATTTTTGCAGGCAAACCTCTGTCGCATGAGTTCATAGTTCGAGATTGGAACAACAATGTCCACGGGACATCATCTACCTTGCAACTCTTCGACCACTTATGTCCCGTAACAGGCAGGCTGGTTGCTGAGCTAAGGAACTGTTCAGTGATTTCAAGTTGAACATCTCCAACTTTGGCTTGGCAGCCATCGAATGATAACGCAAATTGCCGAGCCACATTGGAGTTATGACCATCGAATTTCCTTATGAACGGGAGCCACCCAAGATTTTCCAGTTCGCTATAAGCGCCATCAAACATTAGCAGTGCCTGGCACCCATTGGGCTCGGCCCTCACGATAGGAGACATGGCTTCTGTACATGGTAGGGTTTGGTGTAACAATACAAAACGCAAGAGTAAAACGATGAGGCTTAACAGCTGCAAGCGCAGAAAGTGGAATGAATCAATGCAATGCGTGCGAAGGTGGTGGGATTACCACCACCATGCAGTGCATTAATGGCTGGGTACAACGCTTTCCCATCTATAATCATAGCATTTAAAACATATAAATCGGCCAACCCAAAATGTTGTATAACTATATCAACGTGCCATCAATCAAACGTATAACAAAACCATATGCTATATCCATGCGCCAAGTGTATAGTTTGATCCAACATGAAATCCAAAGTTTTACCAACGCACCATCACACTAATCAATAAATCAAAAGAAAACGTTTAAATCAATGTTTAATTCAATCGTGCTATTGCATAAACTATCAAACCAAAAGTTTACCCGATCGGGATTTATAATTCAAACCTTTGCCATACAAATTGAAACTCATATATTGATCATGCGCTCATAGCATAATAAATAATCAAAGTCTTATAAAACATTATGACCAAGGATTTTGCAAAATCGACAAGCCAAAGGTTTAGAAACAATAAGGATCATATCATATGAAATCAACAATCAATCACGACCCTTATAGAATCAAATATAACCCATAACTCAATATTCTTAAAATCTCATTAATCAAAATGCACAATAAAAGTAAGAGTATATAAATGGATATGGTTTGAAAGAATACTCCAGTCACTTTAAAAGAAAACCAAAGGTAAGTGTCTTTCAGCAGATGATAACAGTCCAAATAACGATGAAGAGGTTTTCACACTTTCAGTTGTGAAAACTGAATCGAAATCACATTGCAATTATCGCAATAAATGAATACAATGTCTTGTTGCAAAATGCGACGATGACTTGTCGTATAGGGGACAAGTAGGTGTAGGCATCTTTTTAGGGCAATTTAAAAATAAAATAAAATTGAATTGGCTGCCAACAATGGTGACACACTGGGAAAAGCAGTTATCTCTGTTAAAAGTGATAAATTTAGACTAGGATAGCAAAGGAAATTTCAACTCAAAAACAACAACCATAAAATCGTACCAACATCATCATCTACTATCTTTTCCAGTGATGTTTTAAAAGATGCAAACCAATAACAGTCTCAAGATCAGCAAGTCATGATTTTTATG